>CM050322.1:76729057-76750773 GCA_027475135.1 Bactrocera correcta | reverse complement strand
CAATGCACTGCCCTTATACCGTTAAGGCTTTATGTAAACTTCAGTAAGTTAAAGAACTTTAATTAACTTAGGTATGTTATACTAATGAGTTGAAGCATTTCTATATCGATTGCTAAATGTGTATATGCAAGAAAGTCGACTTTATACCTAAATATAAGATTACGAAATTCTTCTAAATGCACTGCCGTTATACCGTTAAGGCTTAATGTAAACTTCAGTAAGATAAAGTAGGCTAATTAACTTAAATATGTTAATCCAGTTATTTGAAGCATTTCGGTATCGATTGCTAAATGTGCGTATAGAAGAAATTCGACATTATACCTAAATATAAGATTACGGAATTCTTCTAAATGCACTGCCGTTATACCGTTTAGGCTTTATGTAAACTTCAGTGAGATAAAGAAGGTTAATTAACTTAAATATGTTAAACTAATGATCTGAAGCATTTCGATATCGATTGCGAAATGTGTTAAAGAAGGTTAATTAACTTAAATATGCTAAACTAATGGTTTAAAGCATTTCGATATCGATTGTAAAATGTGTATATACAACAAAATCGACTTTATACCTAAATATAAGTTTACAGAATTCTTCTAAATGAACTGCCGTTATACCGACAAGGCTTTATGTAAACATCAGTAAGTTAAAAAAAGTTTATTAACTTAATATGTTAAAAGCAATTCGATATCGATTGCTAAATTTGTATATGCAAGAAATTCGACTTTATGCCTAAATATAGAATAACGGAACTCTTCCAAATGCTCTGCTGTTATGCCGCCAAGGCTTTATGTTAACTTCTGTGGATTAAAGAAGGTTTATTAGCTTAAATATGTTAAACTAATAATTTGAAGCATTTCGACATCGAATGCTAAATGTGTATATACAAGAAAGTCGACTTCATGCCTAAATATGAGATAACGGAACTCTTCCAAATGCACTGCCGTTATACCGCCAAGGCTTTATGTTAACTTCAGTGCGTTAGAGAAGGTTTATTAACTTAAATATGTTAACCTAAGGATTCGAAGCATTTGGATATCGATTGCTAAATATGTAAATACAAGAAAAGTAATATAAGATTACGGAATTCTTCTAAATGCACTGCCGTTATACCGCTAAGGATTTATGTAGACTTCAGTAAGTTAAAAAAAGTCGATTAACTTAAATATGTTAAACTAGTGATTTGAGGAATTTTGATATCGGTTGCTAAATGTATATTTTAAAGAAAATCGACTTTATACCTAAATATAAGAATACGGAATTCTTCTAAATGCATTGCCGTTCTACCGTTAAGGCTTTATATAGACTTCGGTAAGTTAAAAAAAGTTTATTTATTTAAATATGTTAAACTAATGATTTGAAGCATTTCGATATCGATTGCTAAATGAGTATGTACAAGAAAATTGACTTTGTGCCTAGATATAAGATAACGGAATTCCTCTCAATGCACTGCCGTTATACCGTTAAGGCTTAATGTAAATTTCAGTAAGATAAAGTAGGCTAATTAACTTAAATATTTTAAACCAGTTATTTGAAGCATTTCGATATCGATTGTTAAATGTATATATACAAGCAAATCGACTTTATATCTAAATATAAGATTACGGAATTCTTCTACATGCACTGCCGTTATGCCGCTATGGCTTTATGTAAACTTCAGTAAAGCTTTATGTAGACTACAAAGCTTTATGTAGACTACAGTAAGTTTACGAACTTTAATTAACTTAAGCTTGTTGTACTAATGAGTTGAAGCATTTCGATACCGATTGCTAAATGTGTATATACAAGAAAGTCGACTTTATACCTAAATATAAGATTACGGAATTCCTCTCAATGCACTGCCGTTATACCGTTAAGGCTTAATGCAACTTCAGTAAGATAAAGTAGGCTAATTAACTTAAATATTTTAAACCAGTTATTTGAAGCATTTCGATATCGATTGCTAAATGCGTATAAATAGAAAATCGACTTTATACCTAAATATAAAATTCTTCTAAATGCACTGCCATTATACCGTTAAGGCTTTATGTAGACTTCAGTAAGTTAAAAAAAGTTTATTAACTTAATAATGTTAAACTAATGATATGTGGCATTTCGATTTTGATTGATAAATGCGTATATACAAGAAATTCGACCTTATACCTAAATACAAGATTACGGAATTATTTTTAATGCACTGCCGTTATACCGTTAAGGCTTTATGTAAACTTCAGTAAGCTAAAGAAAGTCAATTAACTTAAATATTTTAAACTATTAATTTGAAGCATTTCGATATCGATTGCTAAATGTGTATATACAGGAAAGTCGACTTCATGCCTAAATATAAGATAACGGAGCTCTTCCAAATGCACTGCCGTTATGCCGCCAAGGCTTTATGTTAACTTCAGTGCGTTAAAGAAGGTTTATTAACTTAAATATGTTAACCTTAAGATTTGAAGCATTTCGATATCGATTGCTAAATGTGTAAATACAAGAAAAGTAATATAAGATTACGGAATTCTTCTAAACGCAGTGCCGTTATACCGCTAAGGATTTATGTAGACTTCAGTTAGTTAAACAAAGTTGATTAACTTAAATATGTTAAACTAGTGATTTGAGGAATTTTGATATCGATTGCTAAATGTGTATATACAAGAAAGTCGACTTTATACCTAAATATAAGATTACGGAATTCTTCTAAATGCACTGCCGTTATGCCGTTAAGGCTTTCGTAATCTTTAGTAAGATATGGAAGGTTTATTAACTTAAATATGTTAAACCAGTTATTTGAAGCATTTCGATATCGATTGCTAAATGCATATATAGAAGAAACACGACTTTATACCTAAATACAAGATTACGGAATTCTTCCAAATGTACTGTCGTTATGATGCCATGACTTTATGTAAACTTCAGTAAGATAAAGAAGATTAAATCACTTAAATATGTTACACTAATGATTTGAAGCATTTCGATATCGATTGCTAAATGTGTAAATACAAGAAAATCGACTTAATGCTTAAATATAAGATTACGGAATTCTTCTACATGCACTGCCGTTATGCCGCTATGGCTTTATGTCAACTTCAGTTCTTTAAAGAAGGTTTATTAATTTAAATATGTTAAACTTATGATTTAAAGCATATCGATATCGATTGCTAAATGTGTTAAAGAAGGTATATTAACTTAAATATGTTAAACTAATGATTTGAAGCATTTCGATATGGATTGCTTAATGTGTAAATACAAGAAAATCGACATTATACCTAAATATAAGATTACGGAATTCTTCTACATGTACTGCCGTTGTGCCGCCATGGTTTTATGCCAACTTCAGTTCGTTAAAGAAGGTGATAATTCGGGTGGTGGAGCACGGTGCTAGCTCGTTCCGATGATGTGGTTGGCCGTGGGAAAACGGTCGGCGCAATTTATTCCACAAATGTTAAATAAAAAACAAAGGTTTCTTATAATATATATATTTAATTATAAATCAATTGGAAACGCACTTACCACGTCCGTATCGCAGCGTTGTCGCAAAAGGAGAGAGCGCGCGCAACTTTTAGTAAGTGTTTAGTTGCGCGCGAATTAATACTTCGAAAAAAGTTCGAAAAAGAGAAAGAGTAAAGATTAATCTGCCGATACAGACGTGGCAATGGAAATTGGGCGGGGGCGGCGTCAACAGAAGGTTTAATAACCTAAATATGTAAAACTATGATTTTAAGCATTTCGATATCGATTGCTAAATGTGTATATAGAAGAAATTCGACATTATACCTAAATATAAGATTAAGAAATTCTTCTATATGCACTGCCGTTATACCGTTAAGGCTTTATATAAACTTCAGTGAGATAAAGAAGGTTAATTAACTTAAATATGTTAAACTAATGATCTGAAGCATTTCGATATCGATTGCTAAATGTGTTGAAGAAGGTTAATTAACTTAAATATGTTAAACTTATGATTTGAAGCATTTCGATATCGATTGTAAAATGTGTATATACAAAAAAAAAAGCATTTCGATATCGATTGCTAAATTTGTATATGCAAGAAACTCGACTTTATGCCTAAATATAGAATAACGGAACTCTTCCAAATGCACTGCTGTTATGCCGCCAAGGCTTTATGTTAACTTCCGTGGATTAAAGAAGTTTTATTAGCTTAAATATGTTAAACTAATAATTTCAAGCATTTCGATATCGATTGCTAAATGTGTTTATACAAGAAAGTCGACTTCATGCCTAAGTATAAGATAACGGAACTTTTCCAAATGCACTGCCGTTATGCCGCCAAGTCTTTATGTTAACTTCAGTTCGCTAAAGAAGGTTTATTAACTTCAATATGTTAAACTAAAGACTTAAAGCATTTCGAAATCGATTGCTAAATGTGTAAATACAAGAAAAGTGATATAAGATTACGGAATTCTTCTAAATGCACTGCCGTTATGCCGCCGTGGCTTTATATAAACTTCAGTTGGTTAAAGAAGGTTTATTTACTTAAATATGTTAAACATAAGATTTGAAGCATTTCGATGTCGACTGCTAAATGTGTAAATGCATGAAAATCGACTTTATACCTAAATATAGGATTACGGAATTCTTCTAAATGCACTGCCGTTATAACGTTAAGGCTTTATATAGACTTCAGTAAGTTAAAAAAAGTTTATTTACTTAAATATGTTAAACTAATGATTTGAAGCATTTCGATATCGATTGCTAATGTGTATATACAAGAAAATCGACTTTGTGCCTAAATATAAGATAACGGAACTCTTCCAAATGCACTGTCGTTATGCCGCCAAGGCTTTATGTTAATTTCAGTAAGATAAAGTAGGCTAATTAACTTAAATATTTTAAACCAGTTATTTGAAGCATTTCGATATCGATTGTTAAATGTATATATACAAGAAAATCGACATTATATCTAAATATAAGATTACGGAATTCTCTAATGCACTGCCGTTTACCGTTAAGGCTTTATGTAAACTTCAGTAAGTAAAAAATTAACTTAAATATTTTAAACCAGATTTAAGCATTTCGATATCGTTTTAAATTTAATACAAGAAAATTGATTTACTAAATATAAGATTACGGAATTCTTCTAAATGCACTGCGTTATGCCGCCAAGCTTTATGTAACTTCAGTGTTAAGAAAGTTTATTAACTTAAATATGTTAAACAAAGATTTAAAGCATTTCGATATCGATTGCAAAATGTTAATCAGAAATCGACTTTATACCTAAATATAGGTAACGGAATTCTTCCAAATGCACTGCCTTATACCTTAAGGCTTTATTAAACTTCAGTTGTTAAAAGGTTTATTACTTAAATATGTTAAACTAATGATTTGAAGCATTCGATATCGATTGCTAATGTGTATATACAAAAAATCGACTTTTCCTAAATATAAGATAACGGAACTCTTCCAAATGCACTGTCGTTATGCCGCCAAGGCTTTATGTTAATTTCAGTAAGATAAAGTAGGCTAATTAACTTAAATATTTTAAACCAGTTATTTGAAGCATTTCGATATCGATTGTTAAATGTATATATACAAGAAAATCGACATTATATCTAAATATAAGATTACGGAATTCTCTAAATGCACTGCCGTTATACCGTTAAGGCTTTATGTAGACTTCAGTAAGTAAAAAAATTTTTAACTTAAATATGTTTAAACCAAGATTTGAAGCATTTCGATATCGATTGTCTAAATGTGTAAATACAAGAAAATTGACTTTGTACCTAAATATAAGATTACGGTATTCTTCTAAATGCACTGCCGTTATGCCGCCAAGGCTTTATGTAAACTTCAGTAGTTTAAGAAGGTTTATTAACTTAAATATGTTAAACTATAAGATTTGAAGCATTTCGATATCGATTGCTAAATGTGTATATACAGAAAATCGACTTTATACCTAAATATAAGGATTACGGAATTCTTCTAAATGCACTGCCGTTATACCGTTAAGGCTTTATGTAAACTTCAGTAAGTTAAAGAAAGTTTATTTTCTTAAATATGTTAAACTAAAGATTTGAAGCATTTTGATATCGATTGCTAAATGTGTATATACAACAAAATCGACTTTATACCTAAATATAAGATAACGGAACTTTTTCCAAATGCACTGCCGTTATACCGCCAAGGCTTTATGTTAATTTCAGTAAAATAAAGTAGGCTTTAAATTTAAATTAAATGTGTTAAACCAATGATTCGAAGCATTTTTGATATTTGATTGTTAAATGTATATATACAAGAAAATCGACATTTTTATTAAACATAAGATTACGGAATTTCCAAAAGCACTGCCGTTATACCGTTAAGGCTTTATGTAAACTTCAGTAAGATAAAAGGGTTTTTTTAACTTAAATATGTTTTAAAACCCAAAGATTTGAAGCATTTCGATATCGATTGCTTTAAAAATAAATACAACAAAATTGACTTCGTACCTAAATATAAGATTACGGAATTTTTCTAAATGCACTGTCGTTATACCTTTAAGGCTTTATGTAAAATTAAGTAAGATGAAGGGAAAATTAATTAACTTAAATATGTTAAACTAAAGATTTAAAGCATTTCGTATCGATTTTTAAATGTGTATATACGAGAAATTCGACTTTATACCTAAATATAAGGTAACGGAATTCTTCCAAATGCACTGCCATTATACCGCCAAGTCTTTATGATAACTTCAGTAACTAATGAAACTGATGATTTGAAGCATCTCGATATCGACTGCTAAATGTGTAAATACAAGAAAATCGATTTTATACCTAAATATAAGATTACGGAATTCTTCGCCATGGCTTTATTCTAACTTCAGTTCGTTACAGAAGGTTTATTAACTTAAATATGTTAAACTAAAGATTTGAAGTATTTCGATATCGATTGCTAAATGTATAAATACAAGAAAAACGACTTTATACCTAAAAATAAGATTACGGAATTCTTTTAAATGCACTGCCGTTATACCGCGTAGACTTTATGTAAACTTCAGTAAGATAAAGTAGGCTAATTAACTTAAATATTTTAAACCAGTTATTTGAAGCATTTCGATATCGATTGTTAAATATATATATACAAGAAAATTGACTTTGTACCTAAATATAAGATTACGGAATTCTTCTAAATGCACTGCCGTTATACCGTTAAGGCTTTATGTAGACTTCAGTAAGTTTATTAACATAAACATGTTAAACTAATGATTTGTGGCATTTCGATTTTGATTGCTAAATGCGTATATACAAGAAAATCGACCTTATACCTAAATACAAGATTACGGAATTCTTTTTAATGCACTGCCGTTATACCGTTAAGGCTTTATGCAAACTTCAGTAAGATAAAGTAGGCTAATTAACTTAAATATTTTAAACCAGTTATTTGAAGCATTTCGATATCGTTTGTTAAATATATATATACAAGAAAATTGACTTTGTACCTAAATATAAGATTACGGAATTCTTCTAAATGCACTGCCGTTATACCGTTAAGGCTTTGTGTAAACTTCAGTAAGTTTATTAACATAAACATGTTAAGCTAATGATTTGTGGCATTTCGATTTTGATTGCTAAATGCGTATATACAAGAAAATCGACCTTATACCTAAATACAAGATTACGGAATTCTTTTTAATGCACTGCCGTTATACCGTTAAGGCTTTATGCAAACTTCAGTAAGATAAAGTAGGCTAATTAATTTAAATATTTTAAACCAGTTATTTGAAGCATTTCGATATCGATTGCTAAATGAGTATATATAAGAAAATCGACTTTTTACCTAAATATAAGATTATGGAATTCTTCAAAGTGCACTGCCGTTATACCGCTAAGGTTATATGTAAACTTCAGTAAGATAAAGATGTTTAATTAACTTAAATATGTTTAACTATTGATATGAAACATTTTGATATCGATTGCTAAATGTTTATGTACAGAAAATCGATTTTATACCTAAATATAAGATATCGGAATTCTTCTAAATGCACTGCCGTTTTACAGTTAAGGCTCTATGTAGACTTCAGTAAAATAAAAAAAAGTTTATTAACTTAAATATGTTAAACCAATGATTTGAAGCATTTCGATATCGATTGCTAAATGAGTATATACAACAAAATCGGCTTTATACCTAAATATAAGGTTACGTAATCTTCTAAATGCGCTGCCATTATACCATTAAGGCTTTATGTAAACTTAATAAACTTTCGATATCGACTGCTAAATGTGTAAATAAAAGAAAATCGATTCTATACCTAAATATATGATTACGGAATTCTTCTAAATGCACTGTCGTTATGCCGCCAAGTCTTTATGCTAACTTCAGTACGTTAGAAAGTTTATTAACTTAAATATGTTAAACTAAAGATTAAAAGCATTTCGATATCGATTGCAAAATGTGTATATACAAGAAATTCGACTTTATACCTAAATATAAGGTAACCGAATTCTTCCAAATGCGCTGCCATTATACCGTTAAGGCTTTATGTAAACTTCAGTTCGTTAGAGAAGGTTTATTAGCTTAAATATGTTAAACTAATGATTTGAAGCATTCGATATCGATTGCTAAATGTGTATATACAACAAAATCGACTTTATACCTAAATATAAGATTACGGAATTCTTCCAAATGCGCTGCCGTTATACCGTTAAGGCTTTATGTAAACTTCAGTAAAATAAAAAGGTTAATTAACTTAAATGTGTTAAACTAATGATTCGAAGCTTTTCGATTTCGATTGCAAAATGTGTGTATACAAGAAAATCGACTTTATACTTAAACATATGATTACGGAACTTTCCAAATGCACTGCCGTTATACCGTTAAGGCTTTATGAAAACTTCAGTAAGTTATAAAAGTTTATTAACTTAAATATGTTAAACCAATGATTTGAAGCATTTCGATATCGATTGCTAAATGAGTAAATACAACAAAATCGGCTTTATACCTAAATATAAGGTTACGTAATCTTCTAAATGCACTGCCATTATGCCTTAAAGGCTTTATGTAAACTTAAGTAAGATGAAGAAGGTTAATTAACTTAAATATGTTTAGCTTATGATTTGAAGTATTTCCGTATCGATTTTTAAATGTGTATATACAAGAAAATCGACTATATACCTAAATATAAAATTACGGAATTCTTCTAAATGCATTGCCGTTATACCGTTAAGACTTTATGTAGACTTCAGTAAGTTAAAAAAAGTTGTCAACTTAAATATGTTAAACTTATGATTTGAAGCATTTCGGTATCGGCTGCTATCTGTGTAAATAACAGAAAATCGATTTCATACCTAAATATAAGATTACGGAATTCTTCTAAAAGCACAGCCGTTATACCGCCATGGCTTTACTCTAACTTCAGTTCGTTACAGAATGTTTATTAACTTAAATATGTTAAACAGATGATTTAAGGAATTTCGATATCGTTTGCCTAATTCGTATATACAAGAAAATCGACTTTATGCTTAAATATAAAATTACGGAATTCTTTTAAATGCACTGCCGTTACACCTTTAAAGCTTTATGTAGACTTCAGTAAGTTATAAAAGTTTATTAACTTAAATATGTTAAACCAATGATTTGAAGCATTTCGATATCGATTGCTAAATGAGTATATACAACAAAATCGACTTTATACCTAAATATAAGATAACGTAATTCTTCTAAATGCACTGCCTTATGCCGCCAAGTCTTTATGATAACTTCAGTAACTAATGAAACTGATGATTTGAAGCATCTCGATATCGACTGCTAAATGTGTAAATACAAGAAAATCGATTTTATACCTAAATATAAGATTACGGAATTCTTCGCCATGGCTTTATTCTAACTTCAGTTCGTTACAGAAGGTTTATTAACTTAAATATGTTAAACTAAAGATTTGAAGTATTTCGATATCGATTGCTAAATGTATAAATACAAGAAAAACGACTTTATACCTAAAAATAAGATTACGGAATTCTTTTAAATGCACTGCCGTTATACCGCTCAGACTTTATGTAAACTTCAGTAAGATAAAGTAGGCTAATTAGCTTAAATAAGTTAAACCAGTTATCTGAAGCATACCGATATCGATTGCTAAATGCGTATATACAGAAAATCGACTTTATACCTAAATATAAGATTACGGAATTCTTCTAAATGCACTGCGGTTATGCCGTTAAGGCTTTATGTAGACTTCAGTAAGATAGAGAGGGTTAATTAACTTAAATATGTTAAACTAATGATTTGAAGCACTTCGATATCAACTGCTAAGTGTGTAAATAAAAGAATAAATGCACTGCCGTTATGCCGCCAAGTCTTTATGTTAACTTCAGTACTTTAAAGAAGGTTACTTAAATTAAATACGTTAAACTAATGATCTGAAGCATTTCGATATCGACTGCTAAATGTGTTAATACAAGAAAATCGATTTTATACCTAAATATAAGATTTTTTTTTTTTTTTTTTTTTTTTTTTTTTTTTATAGTAGGGGGAAGCATCGAAAGCCGGAGTGCGGAACTTTAATCCGCTAAACCTAACCTACGCCTAATTTGTTCAAAAAGTCTCAGTTTTGTCATTATGGATGCTGACGCTTCGCTGACAGCTTTCCATTTATCAGTCGACTGACACATGAGTGTCGTTAAATTATCGACTGTAAGACTACCACCTAGTGCGGTTTTTAGTCTTTCCCTTGTATTTGAAAATCTAGGGCAATAAAACAATACATGTTCAGAGTCTTCTATCTGCTCCGGACACGTCGGACAGTTCGGACTAGTGTCATTGTGGAATCTGAAGAGGTAGCTTCTAAAGCACCCATGTCCACTAAGTATTTGGGTCAGATTAAAGTCTAGGTCGCCATGTCGTCTGTCTATCCACGAGTGGATGTCCGGTATAAGTCGGTGGGTCCAACGCCCTTTGCATGAGGAATTCCACCGCTCCTGCCACATTTTAACGCTCTTGTTCCTTTCCTCGGTCTTTGCCGATACTGTTTTAGGCGCCGATAGATGATATAAACGATCGAGTTCATCACCCTGGATGTCAATGGGCGGCATGCTGGCTAATACTTCAGCAGCGTCGGTTGATGTAGTGCGGAAAGCACTTATTACTCGCATTGCAGAAAGCCTATGCACTGCAATTATTTGTTTAGCATACGCTTTTATATTCATTGCCTGTATCCATACTGGTGCTGCGTACAGTATTACGGAACTCATTGCTTTCGCTATTAAGAATCGCCGGCTGGAACGCACACAGCCTGTGTTGGTCATCATTCTCGATAATGCGTTATAAATTTTGTTTGCTTTATTGGAGGAATACTCCAGGTGTTCTTTGAATTTTAATTTAGAATCCAATATTACCCCCAGATACTTCAGCTGCGGCTGCGAAGTAATCTCGCACTCCCCTATGGTGAGCTCTATTTGTTCTTCTACCTTCCTGGTGCTTATAAGTAAAACTTCAGTTTTTTGCTCTGCCAGCTCCAGACTCACAGAAGAGAACCAGTGCCGTAGATCATTTACGCACTCATTGCATTTGCTTCCTAGGTCGACTAATTGTTTTGCCACTGCTACCACCATGAGATCGTCCGCATATGCTATTAGTTTCACATCTTTTGGTTGCTGCCTTCTTAGCACCCCGTCATACATTAGGTTCCATAACAGCGGGCCTAACACTGACCCTTGGGGTACTCCACTCGAGATAGAGTAGCTCTTGGCTCCTTCGTTCGTATCATAAATCAACCTTCTGTTTCTAAAATAGCTCGTTATAATATTTATGAGGTATTTTGGAGCGCGAATTTTTTCCAGAGCTTTGATTATGTGTGCCCATTTTGCTGTGTTGAACGCATTCTTGACATCCAGGGTGATCAGCGCGCAGTACTTTTTTGTGCCACCTTTCCATCTTTTCCCACTTACTGCACATTTCGCAGTATCGACGACTTCTTGTAGTGCGTCAATAGTGGATCTCTTTTTTATAAAGCCGTATTGTCTCTCTGATAATCCGCCGGCTTTCTGGATTACTAACTCCAAGCGGTTTCGTATTATACTTTCGTACACTTTACCCATTGTGTCGAGCATACACAAAGGTCGGTACGATGAAGGTTCTTCAGGTGGTTTCTTTGGTTTTGGGAGCAGAACCAAACGTTGTACTTTCCACGAGTCGGGGAATACCTCTTCCTTTAAACAAGCGTTGTACATTTTAGCGAAAACTCGGGATTTTAAGCTTATGGCTTCCTTCAAAGCTCTGTTTGGTATGCCATCCAATCCAGGCGCTTTCGAGTTTTTGATTTTCTTTGCTATTACCAATAGTTCGTCTTCCGTGACTAACGGGGGTGACTCTACAGCTTCGTTTCGTCGCTTGGCATATGAAATCCGGTCGTGTTTCGGGAATAGTGTTTCGACGACCTTTCCCATAAAAGAGGCATCTTTAGGTTGCTGCTGCTTGTTTTTAAATCTGGACATACATATTTTGTATGCAGTACCCCAAGGATCAAGGTTTGCTTCCTCACACAGCTTCTCAAAACATGCTTTTTTGCTTCGTGTAATTGCCGACTTCAGGAGCTTCTTGTGGCTTTTAAATTCCTCCCTAAGGCGATTTTCGTTTGTTTCGCCCCAGTTACGCTGTAGACGCCGTCTAGCTGAGTGACAAAGCTTTCTTAGCATGGAAATTTCTTCGTTCCACCAATATACAGGCCGCCGCTTGTGGTGATGTGACGTTCTACGCATTGTTGCATCGCATGCTGCCACTAGTTCTTTTTGAACTGCTGTTACCAAGTGGGCGGCGCTGTCACCAGATGCCTTTGATGCACTCCAGACTAGGTCAAACAGGTCTGGGTCGAACTCTTGTTGTTTCCAACTTCGCTTTCGGGAGGGGTTTCTGCTAAGAAGCTCCTGTTCTCGGGAGTACGAAATTTGTGCTATAATCGCCATATGATCACTGTATGTGTATGTGTTTGACACTGTCCAATTTATATGCCTGTTGAGTGAATCATTTGCGAACATAATGTCAATTATGGATCCTTTGTTCCCTTTTTGGTAGGTGTTTCGCGTTCCACTGTTTATTATTGTTAGGTTCGTTTGACTAAGGAATTCTTCGACTAGGCGCCCGCGATGGTTTGTATATCTGCTGCCCCATGCAGTCGACCATGCGTTAAAATCCCCCGCTATTACAATTGGTGATTTGCCTCTGGTTTCTAAAGAGAGCCGTAAGAGAAAGTCTTCAAATTCTGTAATAGCTGCGCTGGGACGAGCATAGCAACTTACAAAATATATCCCTTGTATATTCGCCCATGTGAAACAATTATGAGCTTCTCTGGAGCTGGTCTTGAAAGGCTGTCCTTTGCAGGACCATATTGCTGCCTTGCCGGTTTTGTCTGCAATCCATGTGCTTTCCGGACGCTGGGAATATTGTTCACTTAGTATGGCGACATCAATGTTCTCTTCTGTGATTGTCTGGTCTAGCAAATCCTGTGCTGCTGCGCAATGATTTAAGTTTAACTGTATTATCCTCATTTTCTTAGAGTCTTCATCATCTCCTGGTACTTGGGGCAAGTCAGGCTCAAAACTGAGTGTTCCCCTTTGCAGAGCATGCAGCTCGGAATGTTGGTGCATGCCTTTGCTAAATGTCCCGCGGTTCCGCAACGTGTGCATTGAGAAGATCTGTCTGTCAAACTGCAGCAGTTGCGCGCCATGTGTCCCAGGTGGAAACATTTATAGCATCTAAGAATAGGCGAGTATTCTCGTAAGCGACAGATCGACCATCCTATCTTAACTTTGCCCAATTTTAGTGCAGCTTTGGCATCCTGAGCTCGTAGGCATACTAGAGCTACCTGTGTGCCACTACGGGTTTTTCTCATACTTTTAACGCTTGATTTCTCCAGGTTTTGGATCCCACACTCTTTTTTTAGCGCCTCACAAATTTCTTCAGGTGTAGTGATTTCATCTAAATCCTTACACACTATTGTGACGCTATGGGTTTTTGGCTGTATCAGCGCCATTTCACCCACCGCTCTCTCTAAGACGCTTTGGTATGATTCGGCTCTCTTGTCCGCCTGATTTTTTAACTCAATCAGTAGGTCTCCTTTCATCGTTTTTCTTATGTAGGTCACGTTTGATCCTAACTCTTCAAGACCGCTGTCGGTTTTTATTTTCCGGAGAATATCAGCATACGACGACCCTTCCTTTTTTGTTATAATGATGGCGTCCGGTTTCGTTCTTATTTTCTTCTGAATCGGCTTTCTCTTTTTTAAAACATCCACCCATTTTTCACATGAGTTGTGTTGACCCGTAACTTCTATCAGTTCCGTGGCTTCGCTGTTCATTTGTTGCACCTTTTCAATAGCCTTTCTTGGCTTTTTTGTGGGGGGTAGTTCTCCCGATACTTCTCGCAGCCGCTTTGGGGTATTCGTCTCTTTGGTAATATGAGAAAGCTGTGTTGCCTTCTCAACCATAGTTTTTTCTACCGGTTTCTCGGCTTTATTATATAAGCACATTATGCTACTAAGTAGATCGCGCATTGCCTGGTTTACGTGTCTTTGACCAGCCATCATATTTTCCAACTCTTTTATTTTGCAACCCAGCTTTTTGAAGTAGTTGGACGATTGACTATTTAGTGATTTCTCATCACTTTTGCTTGTACGGTCAGCAGTTTCGTCACAAAATGTTGATCCATCAGCGGTGGATTCTTCATTTCTGCCTTTTGGGAGCGTTCTCAAAATTTTCGAATTCCTTCGAAAAGGATTTTCAGGTGTACGCCCCATACTATTCTCGGAGGCCATACCTCAGTGAGAAAATAGTTTGGGTACACCTGTAAGAGGGTACGTTCAGTCCCTGCCGCTAAAACCTAACTTATATTGTAAATGGTTGGCAATGCCTAAACCAAAAGCAAAACGAAAAGGAGAAAAAGCGGAAAAGAGAAAACGGAGAGCAGCTGATCGATCAGAGCAAAAACGGCAAATTAAAAATAAGCGCACGTTTGATTCTCTGTTATTAGGGGAAATAAAAAGTTAACACTGAAAAAATTTGGAAATTTGCCGCGAAAAGGGGCAGGTATTTGCAAATAAATTTTTGTTTAAGTTAAATTGTACTTATCTATTTCTTTAAGTTTAGTATCCACTTGGATCGTCCGGAATTCCGGTAAGTCTTTGCACAAAAAACTAGTGTTTTCACTGTGAAAAACCAGGATTATTCGTCTAAATGCACTGCCGTTATGTTAACTTCAGTACGTTAAAGAAGGTTATTTAAAATAAACTTTTTAAATTAATGATTTGAAGCATCTCGATATCGACTGCTAATTGTGTAAATACAAGAAAATCGAATTTATACCTAAATATAAGATTATGGAATTCTTCAAAATGCACTGCCGTTGTACCGTTAAGGTTTTATGTAGACTTCAGTAAGATAAAAAACTTTAATTAACTTAAATATGTTAAACTAATGAGTTGAAGCGTTTCGATATCGATTGCTAAATGTGTATATACAACCAAATCGATTTATACATAAATATAAGGTTATGGAATTCTTCAAAACCCATTGCCGTTATACCGTTAAGGTTTTATGTAGACTTCAGTAAGATAAAGAAGTTTAATTAACTTAAATATGTTAAACTAATGATTTGAACCATTTCGGTATCGATTGCTAAATTTGCATATACAAGAAAATCGACTGTTTACCCATATATAAGACTACCCAATTCCTCCAAATGCACTGCCGTTATGCCGCTAAGGCTTTATGTAAACTTCAGTGCGTTAAAGAAGGTTTATTAACTCAAATATGTTAAACTAATGATTTGAACATTTCGATATCGATTGCTAAATGAGTATATACAACAAAATCGATTTATACCTAATATAAGATTACGGAATTCTTTTAAATGCACTGCCGTTATACCGTTAAGGCTTTATGCAGACTTCAGTAAGCTTAAAAAAGTTTATTAACTTAAGCTAATGATTTGATGCTTTTCGATATCGATTTCTAAATGTGTATATACAAAAAAATCTACTTTATACCTAAATATAAGATTACCCATTTCTTCCAAATGCACTGACGTTATGTCGTTAAGGCTTTAAAGTTCAGTAAGATAAAGTATCGATTGCTAAATGTGTATATACAAGAAAATCGACTTTATGCTTAAATATAAGATTGAGGAATTCTTCTAAATGCACTGCCGTTATACCGTTAAGGCTTTAAGTAGACTTCAGTAAGTTAAAAAAAGTTTGTTAACGTAAATACCTTAATTTAGTGATTTGAAGCATTTCGATATCGACTGGTAAATGTGTAAATACAAGAAAATCGATTTTATACCTAAATATAAGATTACGGAATTCTTCTCAATGTTTATGTTAAATTAAGTAGGTTAATGAAGGTTTTTTAAATTTAATATGTTAAGCTAATGATTTGAGGCATCTCGATATCGACTGCTAGATGTGTAAATACAAGAAAATTGATTTTATACCTAAATATAACATTACGGAATTCTTCTAAATGCACAGTCGTTATGCCGCCATGGACTTATGTTAACTTCAGTTCGTTGCAGAAGGTTTATTAACTTAAATATGTTAAACAGATGATTTAAGGAATTTCGATATCGATTGCAAAATGTGTAGATACAACAAAACCGTCTTTATACCTAAATATAAGATTACGGAATTCTTCTAAATGCACTGCCGTTACGCTGCAATGGCTTTATGTAAACTTCAGTAAGTTAAAAAAAGTTTATTAACCAAATAATGTTAAATTAATGATTTGAAGCATTTCGATATCGATTGCTAAATGTGTATATATAAGAAAATCGACCTTATACCTAAATAAAGATTACGGAATTCTTTCTAAATGCACTGCCGTTATACCGTTAAGGCTTTATGTAACTTCAGTAAGATAAAGTAGCTAATTAACTTAAATATGTTAAACTATGATTTGAAGCATTTCGATATCGATTGCTAAATGTGTATATACAAGAAAATCGACTTTATACCTAAATATAAGATTACGGAATTCTTCTAAATGCACTGCCGTTATGCGTTAAGGCTTTAAAGTTCAGTAACGTTAAAGTATGTTAA
This sequence comes from Bactrocera correcta, assembly GCA_027475135.1. Taxonomy (NCBI): domain Eukaryota; kingdom Metazoa; phylum Arthropoda; class Insecta; order Diptera; family Tephritidae; genus Bactrocera; species Bactrocera correcta. The sequence continues at coordinate 76,733,777 of CM050322.1, read as the reverse complement.
ACCAGTTATTTGAAGCATTTCGATATCGATGCTAAACGTGCAATACAAAAAATCGATTTTATACCTAAATATAAGATTACGGAATTCTTCTAAATGCACTGCCGTTATGCCGCCAAGTCTTTAGTAACTTCAGTACGTTAAAGAAGGTTATTTAAAATAAATATTTAAATTAATGATTTGAAGCATCTCGATATCGACTGCTAAATGTGTAAATACAAGAAAATCGATTTTATACCTAAATATAAGATTACGGAATTCTTTAAATGACTGCCGTTATCGCAAGTTTATGTTAACTTCAGTAGTTAAAGAAGGTTATTTAAATTAAATATGTTAAAATAATGATTTGAAGCATTTCGATATCGACTGCTAAATGTGTAAATACAAGAAAATCGATTTAATACCTAAATATAACATTACGGAATTCTTCTAAATGACTGCCGTTATACCGTTAAGGTCTTTATGTAGACTTCAGTAAGTAAAAAAGTTTAGTTAACTTAAATATGTTAAAAGATGATTTAAGGAATTTCGATATCGATTGCAAAATGTGTATATACAAAAAACGACTTTATCCTAAATATAAGGTTACGGAATTCTTCTAAATGCACTGCCGTTATACCTTTAAGGCTTTATGTAGACTTCAGTAAGTTAAAAAAAGTTTATTAACTTAAATATGTTAAAAGATTTAGATTTCTACGAGAATGAAATTGTAAACGACCTTATGCCTAAATTAAGGTTACGGAATTCTTCTAAATGCACTGCCGTTATACCTTTAAGGCTTTATGTAGACTCAGTAAGTTAAAAAAAGGGTTATTAACTTAAATATGTTAAACTATTTGAGGAGCATTTCGATATCGATTGCGTAAATGTATTATACAAGAAAACGCCTTATCCTAAATATAAGATTACGGAATTCTTCTAAATGCACTGCCGTTATACTTTGAAGGCTTATTAACTTAGGAATATCTAAACATTCATTTGAAGCATTTCGATATCGATTGCTAAACGTGAATACAATAGAAATTTTATCCTAAATATAAGATTACGGAATTCTTCTAAATGCACTGCCGTTATGCCGCCAAGTCTTTAGTTAACTTCAGTACGTTAAAGAAGGTTATTTAAAATAAATTTTTTAAATTAATGATGTTGAAGCATTTCGATATCGACTGCTAAATGTGTAAATACAAGAAAATCGATTTTATACCTAAATATAAGATTACCGAATTCTTCTAAATGCCCTGCCGTTATACCGTTAAGGTTTTATGTAAACTTCAGTAAGATAAAGAACTTTAATTAATTTATATATATTAAACTAATGAGTTGAAGCATTTCGATATCGATTGCTAAATGTGTATATACAACAAAATCGATTTATACCTAAATATAAGGTTTCGGAATTCTTTTAAATGCACTGCCGTTATACCGTTAAGGTTTTATGTAGACTTCAGTAGCTAAACAAAGTTTATTAACTTAAATATTTTAAACTAATGAATTGAAGCATTTCGATATCGACTGCTAAATGTGTTAATAAAAGATATCGATTTTTTACCTAAAGATAAGATTATGGAATTCTTCAAAATGCATTGCCGTTATACCGTTAGGTTTTTATGTAGACTTCAGTAAGATAAAGAAGTTTAATTAACTTAAACATGTTAAACTAATGATTTGAACCATTTCGGTATCGATTGCTAAATGTGCATATACAAGAAAATCGACTATTTACCTAAATATAAGATTGCGGAATTCTTCCAAATGCACTGACGTTATGTCGTTAAGGCTTTATGTAAAGTTCAGTAAGATAAAGTAGGCTAATTAACCTAATAATGTTAAACCAGTTATTTGAAGCATTTCGATATCGACTGCTAAACGTGCATATACAATAAAATCGATTTTACACCTAAATATAAGTTTACGGAATTCTTCTAAATGCACTGCCGTTATGCCGCCATGGTTTTATGTTAACTTCAGTACATTAAAGAAGGTTATTTAAAATAAATATGTTAAATTAATGATGTGAAGCATCTCGATATCTACTGCTAAATGTGTAAATACAAGAAAATCGATTTTATACCTAAATCTAAGATTACGGAAACCTTCTAACCAGAGTTCGTAAAACCATCAAAATACGCTCTTGCTCTGATGAGTAATATTCCGCAAGAAAACATCATTTAAAATACTCAGGAGCGCAAGCTTCACTAACATTCTCATCACAAAAAAACTCCTCACGTATTTGGCTCACTCATATATTAGCATTAGCGAGAATTTTTAAAAGATAACTATTTGCCTAACGCATCATCTTTATTTTTATCGTTCTGAGTGTTCAAGTGATGCGAAAAATAAAACTCATCTTCGTCTTCCTGATTAAAATTATTTACATATACACAATACAACTTAAATTAACGGTTAATCATGCATGTACCCAAAACTGTTAATATTTGCACCAACAACAATTAAACTTTAACAGAAATTTATAAATATACATACTCTCTACGAGAATAAGAAATTGCTCAAGAGCACTCTCTGCTGCATTACTGAGTTTATCAGCGATACAAAATACTGAGTGCTGAAACCTGAGATGAGAAAAAGAAACTTAGCGCTCTTGTGAGGAGTATTATTTTGAGGAGCACGTACGTTTGCGGTAAATATTAGAGCGAAAACATAAGATAGGTATTAAAGAGAAATATTCTAGAAGAGCACTCTTTCCTTTGAACTCACAATTGAGGAAATCAAAATTCATTGCTCCTCAATTGTGTTGTACTGAGGAGGAAGATAGAAATTTTACTCCTCAGTGATGAGTATTTGCGAACTCTGCTTCTAACTGCACTGCCGTTATGCCGCCAAGTCTTTATGTTAACTTCAGTACGTTAAAGAAGGTTATTTAAATTAAATATGATAAATTAATGATGTGAAGCATTTCGATATCGACTGGTAAATGTGTAAATACAAGAAAATCGATTTTATACCTAAATATAAGATTACCGAATTCTTCTAAATGCCCTGCCGTTATACCGTTAAGGTTTTATGTAAACTTCAGTAAGATAAAGAACTTTAATTAATTTATATATATTAAACTAATGAGTTGAAGCATTTCGATATCGATTGCTAAATGTGTATATACAACAAAATCGACTTAATACCTAAATATAAGGTTACGGAATTTCTCTAAATGCACTGCCGTTATACCATTAAGGCTTTATGTAGACTTCAGTAAGTTAAAAGAGTTTATTAACTTAAATATGTTAAACCAATGATTTGAAGCATTTCGATATAGATTGCTAAATGTGTATATACAACAAAATCGACTTTATACCTAAATTTAAGATTATGGAATTCTTCTAAATGCACTGCCGTTTTACCGTTAAGGCTTTATGTAGACTTCAGTAATCTAAACAAAGTTTATTAACTTAAATATCTTAAACTAATGAATTGCAGCATTTCGATATCGACTGCAAAATTTGTAAATAAAAGAAAATCGATTTTATACCTAAATAAAAGATTATGGAATTTTTCAAAACGCATTGCCGTTATACTGTTAAGGTTTTATGTAGACTTCAGTAAGATAAAGAAGTTTAATTAACTTAAATATCTTAAACTAATGATTTGAAGCATTTCGATATCGAGTGCTAAATGTGCATATACAAGAAAATCGACTATATACCTAAATTTAAGGTTACCCAATTCTTCCAAGTGCACTGCCGTTATACCGCCAAGGCTTTATGTTAACTTCAGTGCGTTAAAGAAGGCTTATTAACTTAAATATGTTATACTAATGATTTGAAAATTTCGATATCGATTGCTAAATGTGTATATACAAGAAAATTGATTTTATACCTAAATAAAAGATTAAGAAGTTCTTCTAAATGCACTGCCGTTATACCATTAAGTCTTTATGTAGACTTCAGTGAGCACAAAGAAGTTTATTAGCTTAAACTAATGATTTGATGCATTCCGATATCGATTGCTAAATGTGCACATACAAGAAAATCGACTTTATACCTAAATATAGATTACCCAATTCTTCCAAATGCACTGACGTTATGTCGTTAAGGCTTTATGTAAAGTTCAGTAAGATAAAGTAGGCTAATTAACCTAATAATGTTAAATCAGTTATTTGAAGCATTTCGATATCGATTGCTAAATGTGCAAATACAATAAAATCGATTTTATACCTAAGTATAAGGTTACGGAATTTTTCTTAATGCACTGCCGTTATGCCGCCATGGTTTTATGTAAACTTCAGTTCGTTAAAGAATATTAATTAACTTAAATATGTTAAACCAGTTATTTGAAGCATTTCGATATCGATTGCTAAATGTGTATATACAAGAAAATCGACTTTATACATAAATATAAAATTACCGAATTCTTCTAAATGCACTGCCGTTATACCGTTAAGGCTTTATGTAGACTTCAGTAATTTAAAAAAGTTGATTAACTTAAATAACTTAAACTAATGATTTGAAGCATTTCGATATCGACTGCTAAATGTGTAAATAAAAGAAAATCGATTTTATACCTAAGTATAAGGTTACGGAATTCTTTTAAATGCACTGCCGTTATGCCGCCATGGTTTTATGTTAACTTCAGTATGTTAAAGAAGGTTATTTAAATTAAATATGTTAAACTAATGATTTGAAGCATTTAGATATCTATTGTTAAATGTATATATACAACAAAATCGACTTTATTCCTAAATATAAGATTATGGAATTCTTCAAAATGC
>CM050322.1:76703057-76728057 GCA_027475135.1 Bactrocera correcta | reverse complement strand
TAGATTAGCATATTTAAGTTAATTAACCTTCTTTAACGTACTGAAGGTGAGATAAAGCCATGACGGCATAACGATAGTGCATTTAGAAAAATTCCGTAATCTTATATTTAGGTATAAAGCCGATTTTCTTGTACGCACACATTAAGCAATAAATATCGGAATGCTTCAAATCATAGGTTTAACAAATTTAAATTAATTACCTTCTTTAACGTACTGAAGGTGAAATAAAGCCATGACGGTATAACGGCAGTGCATTTAGAAGAACTCCGTAATCTTATATTTAGGTATAAAGCCGATCTTATTGTATATACGCATTTAGCAATCGATATCGAAGTGCTTCAATTCATAAGTTTTACATATTTAAGTTATTTAACCCTCTCTATCTTACTGAAGTCCACATAAAGCCTTAACGGCACAACGGCACTGTATTTATAAGAATTACGTAACACATATACACATTTAGCAGTCGATATCGAAATGCTTCAAATCGTTTGTCTAACATATTTAAGTTAATTAACCTTCTTTATCTTACTGAAACTTACACAAAGCCTTAACGGTATAACGGCAGTGCATTTAGAAGAATTCCGTAATCTTATATTTAGGTATAAATCGATTTTCTTGTACTTGCACATTTACCGATCGATATCGAAATGCTTCAAATCATTATTTTAACATGTTTAAGTTATTAAACCTTCTTTAGCGAACTGAAATTAACATAAAGCCATGGCGGCTTAACGACAGTGCATTTAGAAGAACTCCGTATTCTTATATTTGAGAACAAATTCGATTTCCTTATATTTACACATTTACCATTCGATACACATTCACCAATCAATATCGAAATGCTTCAAATCATTAGTTTGACACATTTAAGTTAATAAATTTTTTTTAGCTTACTGAAGTCTACATAAAGCCTTTTCGGTATAACTGCTGTGCATTTAGAAGAATTCCGTAATCTTATATTTAGGTATAAATCGATTTTCTTGTTCTTGCACATTTACCGATCGATATCGAAATGCTTCAAATCATTAGTTTAACATGTTTTAGTTATTAAACCTTCTTTAGCGAACTGAAATTAGCATAAAGCCATGGCGGCATAACGGCAGTGCATTTAGAAGAACTCCGTCATCTTATATTTAGGTATAAAGTCGATTTTCTTATATTTACACATTTAGCAATCAATATCGGAATGCTTCAAATAACTGGTTTAACATATTTAAGTTAATTAGCCTACCTTATCTTGCTGAAGTTTACATAAAGCCTTAAATGTATAACGGCAGTGCATTTGGAAGAATTCCGTAGTCTTATGTTTAGGTATAAAGTCGATTTTCTTGTATTCATACATTTAGCAATCGATATCGGAATGCTTCAAATCATTAGTTTACAAATTTAAGTTAATTAACCTTCTTTAACGTACTAAAGGTGACATAAAGCCATGGCGGCATAACGGCAGTGCATTTAGAAGAACCCCGAATTCTTATATTTGGGAATAAATTCGATTTTCTTATCTTTACACATGTACCAATCGACGCACATTCACCAATCAATATCGAAATGCTTCAAATCATTAGTTTGACACATTTTAGTTAATAAATTTTTTTTAGCTTACTGAAGTCTACATAAAGCCTTTTCGGTATAACTGCAGTGCATTTAGAAGAATCCCGTAATCTTATATTTAGGTATACAATCTATTTTCTTGTATTTACACATTTACCAATCGATATCGAAATGCTTTAAATCATCAGTTTAACATATTTAAGTTAATAAAACCTTCATTAGCGAACTGAAGATGACATAAAACCTTAATAGTATATCGGCAGTGCACTCAGAAGAATTCCGTATTCTTATGTTTAGGTATAAAGTCGATTTTCTTAGATATACACATTTAACAATCGATATCGAAATGCTCTGCCGTTACGCCGCCATGGCTTTATAAAAACTTCAGTTCGTTAAAGAAGTTTAACTAACTTAAATATGTTAAACTAATGATTTGAAGCATTTCAATATCGATTGCTAAATGTATATATACAAGAAAATCGACTTTACACCTAAATGTAAGAATACGGAAGTCTTCTAAGTGCACTGCCGTTATACCGTTAAGTCTTTATGTAGACTTCAGTAAGTTAAAAAAAGTATATTAACTAAAAAATATTAAATTAATGATTTGAAACATTTCGATATCGATTGCTAAATGTGTAAATACAAGAAAATCGACTCTATACCTAAATATAAGATTACGGAGTTCTTCTTAATGCACTGCCGTTACGCCGCCATGGCTTTATGAAAACTTCAGTTCGTTAAAGAAGGTTTATTTACTTAAATATGTTTAAGATTTAAAGCTTTCGATATCGATTGCTAAATGTGTATATACATGAAAATCACTGCCGTTATGCCGCCATGGCTATATGTTAACCTCAGTAAGATAAAGAAGTTTATTTACTTAAATATGTTAGACTAAAGATTTAAAGCATTCGATATCGATTGCAAATGTGTATATACGTGAAAATCACTGCCGTTATGCCGCCATGGCTATATGTTAACCTCAGTCAGATAAAGAAGTTTAATTAACTTTCATATGTTAAACTAATGATTTGAAGCATTTCGATATCGATTGTTAAATGTATATATACAAGAAAATCGACTTTATACCTAAATATAAGATTACGTTCTTCTTCTTAATACACTGCCGTTATACCGTTAAGGCCTTATGTAGACTTCAGTAAGATAAAGTAGTCTAATTAACTTAGATATTTTAAACCAGTTATTCGAAGCATTTCGATATCGAATGCTAAATGTGTATAATCAGAAAATCGACTTTATACCTAAATATAAGACTACGGATTTCTTCTAAATGCATTGCCGTTATTCCGTTAAGGCTTTGTGTAAACTTAAGTAAGGTAAAGTAAGTTTATTAACTTAAATATGTTAAGCTAAAGATTTGAAGCATTTCGATATCGATTGCTTAGTGTGTGGATACTAGAAAATTGACTTTGTACCTAAATATTAGGTTACGGAATTCTTCCAAATGCACTGCCGTTCTGCCGCCATGGCTTTATGTTATCTTCAGTGCGTTAAAAAGCTTTATTTACTAAAATGTGTTAAACAAAAGATTTCAAGCATTTTGATATCGATTGCTAAATGTGTATATACAAGAAAATCACTGCCGTTATGCCGCCATGGCTTTATGTTAACTTCAGTAAGATAAAGAAGTTTTATTAACGTAAGAATGGTAAACTAATGATTTGAACCATTTCGATATCGATTGCTAAATGTGTATATACAACAAAATCACTGCCGTTATGCGGCCATGGCTTTGTGTTAACCTCAGTAAGATAAAGAAGTTCAATTAACTTAAATATGTTAAACTAATGATTTGAAGCAATTCGATATCGATTGCTAAATGTGTGAATACAAGAAGATCGACTTTATACCTAAATATAAGATTACGGAATTCTTCTTAATGCCCTTCCCTTACGCCGCCATGGCTTTATGAAAACTTCAGATCGTTAAAGAAGGTTTGTTAACATAAATATGTTAAATTAAATATTTAAAGCATTTCAATATTGATTGCTAAATGTGTATATATGTACAAGAAAATCGACTTTATACCTAACTATAAGATTACGGAATTCTTCTAAATACACTGCCGTTATACCGTTAAGGCCTTATGTAGACTTCAGTAAGATAAAGTAGTCTAATTAACTTAAATATTTTAAACCAGTTATTCGGAGCATTTCGATACCGAATGCTACATGTGTATAATCAGAAAATCGACTTTATACCTAAATGTAAGATTACGGAATTCTTCTAAATGCATTGCCGTTATTCCGTTAAGGCTTTGTGTAAACTTAAGCAAGTTAAAATAAGTTTATTAACTTAAATATGTTAAACTAAAAATTTGAAGCATTTCGATATCGATTTCTAAATGTGTAAATACAAGAAAATCGATTTTATACCTAAATATAAGATTACGGAATTCTTCTAAATGCACTGCCGTTATGCCGCCATGGCTTTATATAAACTTTAGTTCGTTAAAGAAGGTTTATTAACTTAAATATGCTAAACTTAAAATTTGAAGCATTTCGATATCGACTGGTAAATGTGTAAATGCAAGAAAATCGACTTTATACCTAAATATAAGATTACGGAATTCTTCTAAGTGCACTGCTGTTATACCGTTAAGGCTTTATGTAAACTTCAGTGAGATAAAGAAAGTGTATTAACTTAAATATTTTAAACTAATGAACTGAAGCAATTCGATATCGATTGCTAAATGTGTTAAAGAAAGTTAATTAGCTTAAATATGTTAAACTAATTGTTCGAAGCATTTCTAAATCTATTGCAAAATGTGTGTATACAAAAAAATCGATTTTGTACCAAAATATAAGATTACGGAATCCTTCTACGTGCACTGCCGTTATACCGTTAAGGCTTTATGTAAACTTCAGTAAGATAAAAAAAGTTTATTAACTAAATATATTAAAAGCATTTCGATATCGATTGCTAAATTTGTATATACAAAAATTTCGACTTAATGCCTAACTATAAGATAAAGGAACTCTTCCATATGCCGTTATGCCGCCAAGGCTTTATGTTAACTTCAGTGGGTTAAAGAAAGTTTCTTAGCTTAAATATAATACACTAAAGATTTGAAGCATTTCGAATGCGATTGTTAACTGTGTAAATACAAGAAAATAGATTTTATACCTAAATATAACTTTGCGGAATTCTTCCAAATGCACTGCCGTCATGCCGCTATGGTTTTATGTTAACTTCACTTCGTTAAAGAAGCTTTACTAACTTAAATATGCTTAACTAATGATTTGATGTATTTCGATATCGATTGCTTAATGCGTATATACAAGAAAACCGACTTTATACCTAAATAGAAGATTACGGAGTTCTTCTAATTGCACTGCCGTTATTCCGTTAAGACTTTATGTAGAATTCAGTAAGCGAAAAAAATGTATTAACTTAAATGTGTTAAACTAATGATTTGAAGCATTTCGATATCGATTTCTTAATGTATATATACAAGAAAATTGACTTTATACCTAAATATAAGATTATGGAATTCTTCCAAATGCACTGCCGTTGTGCCGCCATGGCTTTATGTAAACTTCAGTTCGTTAAAGAAGGTTTATTAACTTAAATATGCTAAACTTAAGATTTGAAGCACTTCGATATCGACTGCTAAATGCGTAAATGAATGAAAATCGACTTTATACCTAAATATAGGATTACGGAATTCTTCTAAATGCACTGCCGTTATACCGTTAAGGCTTTATGTAGACTTCAGTAAGCTAAAAAAATTTATTAACTTAAATGTGTTAAACTTAAGAGTTGAAGCATTTCGATATCGATTGCTTAATGTGTATATACAAGAAAATTGACTTTATACCTAAATATAAGATTACGGAATTCTTCCAAATGCACTGCCGTTATGCCGCGAAGGCTTTATGTAGACTTCATTAAGTTAAAAAAATTTTATTACCTTAATTATGTTCAACTAAAGATTTGAAGCATTTCGATATCGATTTATAAATGTGTGAATACAAGAAAATCGACTTTATACCTAAATATAGGATTACGGAATTCTTCTAAATGCACTGCCGTTATGCCGCCATGGCTTTATGTAAACTTCACTTCGTCAAAGAAGGTTTATTAACATAAATATGCTAATCTTAAGATTTTAAGCATTTCGATATCGATTTATAAATGTGTGAATACAAGAAAATCGACTTTATACCTAAATATAGGATTACGGAATTCTTCTAAATGCACTGCCGTTATGCCGCCATGGCTTTATTTAAACTTCAGTTCGTTAAAGAAGGTTTATTAACTTAAATTCGCTAATCTTAAGATTTTAAGCATTTCGATATCGACTGGTAAATGCGTAAATGAATGAAAATCGACTTTATACCTAAATATAGGATTACGGAATTCTTCTAAATACACTGCCGTTTTACCGTTAAGGCTTTATGTAGACTTCAGTAAGCTAAAAAAAAGTTTATTAACTTAAATGTGTTAAACTAATGATTTAAAGCATTTCGCTATCGATTGCTTGATGTGTATATACAAGAAATTCGACTTTATACCTAAATATAAGGTTACGGAATTCTTCTAGATGCACTGCCGTTATACCGCTTAGGCTTTATGTAAACTTCAGTAAGTTAAAAAAATTTTATTAACATAAATATGTTAAACTAAAGATTTATAGTATTCGATATCGATTGCTAAATGTGTATATACAAGAAAATCGACTTTATACCTAACTATAAGATTACGGAATTCTTCCAAATGCACTGCCGTTATGTCGCCAAGGTTTTGTGTTAACCTCAGTAAGATAAAGAAGTTTAATTAACTTAGATCTGCTAAACTAATGATTTGAAGCATTTCGATATCGATTGCTTAATGCATATATACAAGAAATTGGACTTTATACCTGTTCAAATATCATTGAACATGCTTACTATCAGCAAAGCCGAAATTCTTCTAAACATAAATATCTATTTATATATTAATATACTTACATACATACATATATACATAATGCATTTACAAGCAATGCACATCTAATAGTAATAAAAATACATGGGGACACAAGTCATAAATTTACAGAACAGATAACATTAAACACACACACATACTTGCAATAAATTGTACACTTGAAATCAAGCCCATGTCAAGCAGCAATAAAAAATATGCTGCAATACATAAAAACATACACACATACACATATATTTAGTTATTTAAGATAGTTTTTAAAATTCTATATAAGCAAGAAAAATACTAAATAAAAATCAGAATGAAATATTCTCAGCTCAACTAAAGACTTTTTTGAAATCCCCCCACCAGCGGTAAGGTAGACAAAAATCTTTGTTGGGTATTAACATTTGGTCCTATCGAGCCTAAAAAAAGAGCTCAGACAAATTTGAAAAAGCCCTGATATTATAAAAAATACAGGCAAAATTAAATTGTAAGGCGGGTGTATATTCCCGCATATTGACTAAAAAAAAATTAAAAATTGTAAGATGGTTGTATATTCCCGCATATTGCTTAAATAAAAATATTCGTAAGACGGGTGTATATTCCCGCATTAAAAACCGATTACATAAGCCGTTTTAGCAGAGACTAAACGCAGTGATCTTACTGCTATCCAAAGAGATATTCAGCGGCTGTGAGTCGAGGCACAGCAAGGTCAACTAGGCGACCAAATCAAATACCTCCAACGATTTCTTTGGAGAAAAACAAGCAGTTCATCAATTAATAGGAGAAGTATTGCGAAAAAATTCTCGAAATGGGTATAAACAGAAAAAAAATTCTGGATGCACAGTCAGATTTAGCCGAAAAAGTGTTGTACACAACCAACACTCTATCAGGAAAGGCATTAAAGAAAACAAAAATTGAAGAAAACATTAAAACTCTTGAAAAGTACCAAAAGGAACTCGATACCAACCACGAAAAGCTAATGGCAGATGGTATTGGAGAAGAAGATTACTTCAAGAAGAACGTATACAATAACACTATGATTAAAATCGAAGAGGCAATCAATGCATTAAAGATAAGCATTGTAAAAGAGAAACCTCTAGTCGAATTTGATCAGCAAATTGAAGCAGTTCAAATAAGATGCAATAATCCAGATCAAAAGACTTCCATATTTATGAGGAAAATTGAAAACCTCAGATAAAAAATGGAAGATCTAAGCTTGGAATTAATAATCAACAACGATCAAATAAAAGGCTTAGACTTTTTATTCACAGACATCCAAAATCTAAAAAGCAAATTAGATCTTAATGTTGAAATCGAAGACATATTCGAAAAAATATATGACGAATATTACGAAGAACTTCAGAATTTAAAAAAGAAATTAAAAAAAGAAGAGCCTAACATTTCTTATCGCCCTAACTTGGATTTAGAAAAATTAAAAATTCCAGTATTCTATGGCGATATTAAAGAATGGGCAAATTTTTATAACGTGTTCCAAGAAATGGTACACAATAACGAGCTGCTGCCGAGCGCAGAAAAAATGCTGCGTCTTCGTCTCTGCTTAAAAGGCGAAGCTGCGCGATTAATACAGCACCTACAGATTTCAACAAAAAATTATGAAGCTGCATGGAGTCTGCTAAAACAAAGGTATGACAACCAAAGAATTCTGTTCACAACACAGTGGGATAGAATAATGGATCAACCAAATATAAATAGTGACAATGCTGAAAGCGTAGGACAACTATTAGATACAACAAATGAGTGTCTTAACGCTATACAGTCACTGGGAATAAGCATTGAACAAGCTGATCCATTTATTGCGCGTGTAATTGTCCGGAACTTAGACAAAGAAGGACTGAAATTATATGAGCAAACAGTTAAAAAGACGAGAGAAATTCAACAGTTATCGGACATCAGAGATTTTTTAGATCAACACTTTCAAACATTGAAAGCAGTGGCTGATAAAGAACATCTTAGTAAAATCGTAAACAACATATGTTTAAGGTCAATAATACCTTGAATAATACAAGGCAGCCAATCAAGCAGATGTGTTCCTATTGTAAAATTATAGGTCACACTTTACTGCAATGCAGAAGATTCAAAAGCATAACCATTGATGATAGGCTTAAATAAAAAAGGGTAACAATGTTAAACTTTTAACCGCAAAAACAAAAGTAAACCCACTAAAAAATCGAAAAACAATTCCGAAATTAGAACTCTGCGCAGCACACTTGTTAGCTAAATTGATCAGTAAAGTGATGAAAACAATTAGCATATGCCAAGCAATCTATGCATGGAGTGATTCAACTATAACTCTAAGCTGGATTGAAAATTCAAAAAATAAAGACAAATTTATAAGAAATCGAATTGAAGACATCAAAATGCTTACTTCTAAAGTGAAGTGGAAACAGATTAACAGAAGCAATAATAAGGAGACAATACTGGATCATAGGGTTGAAAAATGCAATCAAAAGTTGTATACGAAAATGTTGCAAATGCATAAGATACAACCAGGTCACAGCAAAACAAATGATGGGCGATTTACCCGAATTCAGAGTGTCACCATCAAGTCCTTTTACCTACACTGGAGTTGACTATGCTGGACCGTTTCAGATGAGATGTTCTAAAGGCCGTGGGCAGAAATCATTCAAAGGATATGTAGCAGTTTTTGTATGTCTTTCAACAAAAGCAATACATCTAGAAGCTGTAAGCAATTTATCAACTGAAGCTTTTCTAGCAGCGTTAAAACGATTTTTTGCCAGAAGAGGAAATAGTCTTCACATGTACTCCGATAATGGAACAAATTTTGTTGGAGCGAGCAGATGTATTGATAAAGAGTTAAAACACGCAGTAAAAAATAACAATGAAGTATCATCGATTTTAGCGAATGAACAAATATCTTGGCATTTTTCTCCCCCGGCAGGCCCACATTTTGGAGGAATGTGGGAAGCAGGAGTAAAGGGAATGAAGTACCATTTAAAAAGAGCAGTTGGAGACACAAAGCTAACCTTTGAAGAAATGTCAACAGTTTTAACACAAATAGAAGCTTCGTTGAATTCACGTCCATTATATGCCATACACGATGATAATGGAATAGATGCGTTAACACCAGAACACTTCTTAATAGGAATAATATAGGTTTGTCAATTCCCTCTTCGGGTACGGATCTAAACATTTCCTCGTTAAACAAATGGAAATTAATACAAAAAATTCACCGAGATTTTTGGAATCGGTGGAAAGATGAGTATTTGCATACACTGCAACAAAGGAACAAATGGAAAATTCCAGACAATAATATAAAAGAAGGAGATATTGTCATTGTAAAAGATGAAAATACACAGCCTACTATGTGGCCTCTTGGAAAAGTTATAAAAACGCATCCAGGAAATGATGGACGTGTTCGAGTTGTAACGTTAAAGCTTTGTAACAACACATTGAAAAGACCAATCCACAAATTATGTCCACTTATAAAACAAACAGACAATAATGAAGAAAGGAATGACGTAAGAACTTATGCAATCACAACCATACCTATGAAGAAGCAACCTATAAGTATGTTTACGCTCATGATCTTAGCTTTCCTTTACATGGCAACAAGTACTCTTGGTATGAACATACACATTCCTGAAGAAAGAATTGCAACAGTGAGCAAACTTCCTGAAAATACTACAATTTACCTGGACTCACTAGGAAAAATGGATGTAATCACATCTACCTGGGATTTGCTTATATATTATGATCTTAATGCCTATTTCGAACAGTATAATATGTTGCCAAATTGCATTCAAAGAATAAAAAATCATTGCCAGCTATTATTCCAGTTTGAAGAGGCATGTAATGTCATATCATTATCACTAGGCAAACGTTACGAAGATTTAAGTCACAATCATAATTTGATTGTATACAATAAGAGGCAAAAAAGAGCTCCATTAGAATGGGTCGGTTCAATTTACAACATGCTGTTTGGGTTAATGGATACAGATGATCAAGAAGTAATAGAAAGTAATTTTAAAACATTACTTTCTAATCAACATCAGATCAAGAATAGACTAAAATCTCAAATCTCTTTAATAAACTCTACAGCCAACATTATAAATAAAAATTTGAATGAAGTCAATTCGCAGTTCTTTAAAATCCAAACACAAATAAACAAATATCAATCCGAAATTATAAAAGACATAAATCGTGATAAAATGGCGATTCAATTTCAAATGTTAGTTACTCAAATTACCATATTATTGACTGAATGTGAAAAAATACAAAATTCAGTAATAGAATTGCTGATAGATTTAAACCAAGGAAGAATAAATCCAACACTTTTGACCCCAACACAATTACAAAGAGAACTGATGTTAATAAAAGACAAACTACCAGCAAAGTTGTTAATACCTGGACAACAAACCAACACACAACTAAGAGATGTATACAACTTGATGAAAACACGAGGATTAATTGTGGACGATAAATTAGTCATAAAGGCAGAACTACCTTTAGTTCAAAGTGAATCATCAGAAATATACAAACTAATAGTAATTCCACATGAATATAATGGAAGAATACTAAAAGCAAAACTAAAAAACGAATTCTTAGTTTACAACTTTGGACTTAACTCATATTTTTTAATGTCACAAGCAGAATTAAATAAGTGTACAAAAAGCCTCAACAGCCATTTAATATGCAAAGGAAAATCTCCATGGCAACCTGCTTTAGATCAAACCTGCGAACTTTCAGCGTTATTAAAAAGCGGCCACACCAACTGTAAATATGAAGAAGTGACTAAATCAATATTTTGGTCAGAACTCTCTGAAGAAAACACTTGGATCTTTAAAGTGTTCAAAAATTCTACGATCCATCTAGACTGTCAAAAAGTGCAAAACACAGATATTGGATATTCCGGCACAAGGAATTCTTTCAATCAAACCTGGCTGTACTGCAAGATATGAAAGTATCACCTTAATTGGCATGCAAATATTTAAAATGCAGAGCGACATCAATCCGACGGTGGACCCGATCGTGACAACTATAAAGGAAATAGCGGAGGACCATATAACTACTCTTCAAATAAGTAGAATAGACGACAACGAAGAGCAGAGAAAGCTACGAGAAGGCATTGACAAGATCAGCAACAACGAATTAAAATTAAGTGAGTTAAATTTAAGAAACCATAGCGGACATTTATCTTTAGTGTTAGTAGTAATTGTAATATTATGCCTTTTAATACTATATTTCCGTTATAAATGTAAAGCGAATCATGCTGATAGAATCATTGTCAATATTCCTAACCGATAGAATATTAATAACATAAAAAATACAGTCCACTAGTTTTAAATAATCATTTCTTTCCCTCGGCAATATGTTCAAATATCATTGAACATGCTTACTATCAGCAAAGCCGAAATTCTTCTAAACATAAATATCTATTTATATATTAATATACTTACATACATACATATATACATAATGCATTTACAAGCAATGCACATCTAATAGTAATAAAAATACATGGGGACACAAGTCATAAATTTACAGAACAGATAACATTATACACACACACATACTTGCAATAAATTGTACACTTGAAATAACCCCATGTCAAGCAGCAATAAAAAATATGCTGCAATACATAAAAACATACACACATACACATATATTTAGTTATTTAAGATAGTTTTTAAAATTCTATATAAGCAAGAAAAATACTAAATAAAAATCAGAATGAAATATTCTCAGCTCAACTAAAGACTTTTTTGAAATCCCCCCACCAGCGGTAAGGTAGACAAAAATCTTTGTTGGGTATTAACAATACCTAAATATAAGATTACGGAATTCTTCCAAATGCACTGCCGCTATGCCGCCATTGCTTTATGTTAACCTCAGTAAGAAAAAGAAGTTTAATAAACTTAAATATGTTAAACTAATGACTTGCAGCATTTCGGTATCGATTGCTAAATGTGTAAATACAAGAAAATCGACTTTATACCTAAATATAAGATTACGGAATTCGTCTTAATGCACTGCCGTTACGCCGCCATGGCTTTATGAAAACTTCAGTTCGTTAAAGAAGGTTTGTTAACATAAATATGTTAACTTAAATATTTAAAGCATTTCAATATCGATTGCTAAATGCGTATATACAAGAAAATCGACTTTACACCTATATATGTATAAGGATACGGAATTCTTCTAAATGCACTGCCGTTACACCGTTAAGGCTTTATGTAAACATAAGTAAGATGAAGAAGGTTAATTAACTTAAATATGTTTAACTTATGGTTTGAAGCATTTCGATATCGATTTTTAATTATAAGATTACGGAATTCGCCAAATGCACTCCTTTATGCCGCCATGGCTTTATTTAAACTTCAGTTCGTTAAAGAAGGTTTATTAACTTAAATATGTTAAACTAAAGATTTAAAGTATGCGATATCGATTGCTATATGTGTATATACAAAAAAATCGACTTTATACCTAACTATAAGATTACGGAATTCTTCCAAATGCACTGCCGTTATGTCGCCATGGCTTTGTGTTATCCTCTGTAAGATAAAAAAGTTTAATTAACTTAAATATGTTAAACTTATGATTTGAAGCATTTCGATATTGATTGCTAAATGCATATATACAAGAAATTCGACTTTATACCTAAATATAAGGTTACGGAATTCTTTTAAATGCACTGCCGTTATACCGCTAAGACTTTATGTAAACTTCAGTAAGTTAAAACAAGTTTATTAACTTAAATATGTTAAACTAAAGATTTGAAGCATTTTGATATCGATTGCTAAATGCGTATATACAAGAAATTCGACTTTATACCTAAATATAAGGTTACGGGATTCTTCTAAATGCACTGCCGTTATAACCCTAAGGCTTTATGTAAACTTCAGTAAGTTAAAAAAAGTTTATTAACTTAAATATGCTAAACTAATGATTTGAAACAATTCGAAATCGATTGCTAAATATGCAAATACAAGAAAATCGACTTTATACCTAAATATAAGATTACGGAATCCTTCTTAATGCACTGCTGTTACGCCGCTTTGATTTTATGAAAACTTCAAATCGTTAAAGAAGGTTTATTAAATTAAATATGTTAAATTAAATATTTAAAGCATTTTATTATCGATTGCTAAATGTGTATATACATGAAAATCGACTTTACACCTATATATAAGGATACGGAATTCTTCTAAATGCACTGCCGTTATACCGCTAAGGCTTTATGTAAACATAAGTAAGATGAAGAAGGTTAATTAACTTAAATATGTTTAACTTATGGTTTGAAGCATTTCGATATCGATTTTTAATCATAAGATTGCGGAATTCGCCAAATGCACTCCTTTATGCCCCCATGGCTTTATTTAAACTTTAGTTCGTTAAAGAAGGTTTATTAACTTAAATATGTTAAACTAAAGATTTAAAGTATGCGATATCGGTTGCTATATGTGTATATACAATAAAATTGACTTTATACCTAAATATAAGATTACGGAATTCTTCCAAATGCACTGCCGTTTTGCCGCGAAGGCTTTATGTAGACTTCAGTAAGTTAAAAAAAGTTTATTAACTTAAATATGCTAGACTAATGATTTGAAATATTCGAAATCGATTGCTGAATATGTAAATACAAGAAGATCGCTTTATACCTAAATATAAGATTACGGAATTCTTCTTAATGCACTGCCGTTACGCCGCCATGTCTTTATGAAAACTTCAGTTCATTAAAGAAGGTTTATGAACTTAAAAATGTTAAACATAAGATTTAAATCATTCGATATCGATTGCTAAATGTGTATATACAAGAAAATCACTGCCGATATGCCGCCATGGCTTTATGTTAACCTCAGTAAGATAAAGAAGTTTAATTAACTTAAATATGTTAAACTAAAGATTTAAAGCACTCGATATCGATTGCCAAATGTGTATATACAAGAAAATCGACTTTACACCTAAATATAAGAATACGGAATTCTTCGTAATGCACTGCCGTTATACCCCTAAGGCTTTATGTAAACTTCAGTAAGTTAAAAAAAGTTTATTAGCTTAAATATGCTAAACTAATGATTTGAAACAATTCGAAATCGATTGCTAAATATGTAAATACAAGAAAATCGACTTTATACCTAAATATAAGATTACGGAATTCTTCTTAATGCACTGCCGTTACGCCGCCATGACTTTATGAAAACTTCAGTTCGCTAAAGAAGGTTTATTTACTTAAATATCTTAAACTAAAGATTTAAAGCGATCGATATCGATTGCTTAATGTGTATATACAAGAAAATCACTGCCGTTATGCCGCCATGGCTTTACGTTAACCTCAGTAAGATAAAGAAGTTCAATTAACATAAATATGTTAAATTAAATATTTAAAGCATTTCAGTGTGAGTATATACAAGAAATTCGACTTTATACCTAAATATAAGATTACGTAATTCTTCTAAATACACTGCCGTTATACCGTTAAGGCCTTATGTAGACTTCAGTAAGATAAAAAAAGTATATTAACTTAAAAATATTAAATTAATGATTTGAAACATTTCGATATCGATTGCTAAATGTGTAAATACAAGAAAATCGACTTTATACCTAAATATAAGATTACGGAATTCTTCTTAATGTACTGCCGTTACGCCGCCATGGCTTTGTGAAAACTTCAGTTCGTTAAAGAAGGTTTATTTACTTAAATATGTTAAACTAAAGATTTAAAGCATTCGATATCGACTGCTAAATGTGTAAATGCATGAAAATCGACTTTATACCTAAATATAAGATAACGGAATTCTTCTAAGTGCACTGCTGTTATACCGTTAAGGCTTTATGTAGACTTCAGTAAGTTAAAAAAATTTTATTAACTTAAATATGCTAGACTAATGATTTGAAACAATTCGAAATCGATTGCTAAATATGTAAATACAAGAAGATCGCTTTATACCTAAATATAAGATTACGGAATTCTTCTTAATGCACTGCCGTTACGCCGCCATGTCTTTATGAAAACTTCAGTTCATTAAAGAAGGTTTATGAACTTAAAAATGTTAAACATAAGATTTAAATCATTCGATATCGATTGCTAAATGTGTATATACAAGAAAATGCATTAAAGATAAGCATTGTAAAAGAGAAACCTCTAGTCGAATTTGATCAGCAAATTGAAGCAGTTCAAATAAGATGCAATAATCCAGATCAAAAGACTTCCATATTTATGAGGAAAATTGAAAACCTCAGATAAAAAATGGAAGATCTAAGCTTGGAATTAATAATCAACAACGATCAAATAAAAGGCTTAGACTTTTTATTCACAGACATCCAAAATCTAAAAAGCAAATTAGATCTTAATGTTGAAATCGAAGACATATTCGAAAAAATATATGACGAATATTACGAAGAACTTCAGAATTTAAAAAAGAAATTAAAAAAAGAAGAGCCTAACATTTCTTATCGCCCTAACTTGGATTTAGAAAAATTAAAAATTCCAGTATTCTATGGCGATATTAAAGAACGGGCAAATTTTTATAACGTGTTCCAAGAAATGGTACACAATAACGAGCTGCTGCCGAGCGCAGAAAAAATGCTGCGTCTTCGTCTCTGCTTAAAAGGCGAAGCTGCGCGATTAATACAGCACCTACAGATTTCAACAAAAAATTATGAAGCTGCATGGAGTCTGCTAAAACAAAGGTATGACAACCAAAGAATTCTGTTCACAACACAGTGGGATAGAATAATGGATCAACCAAATATAAATAGTGACAATGCTGAAAGCGTAGGACAACTATTAGATACAACAAATGAGTGTCTTAACGCTATACAGTCACTGGGAATAAGCATTGAACAAGCTGATCCATTTATTGCGCGTGTAATTGTCCGGAACTTAGACAAAGAAGGACTGAAATTATATGAGCAAACAGTTAAAAAGACGAGAGAAATTCAACAGTTATCGGACATCAGAGATTTTTTAGATCAACACTTTCAAACATTGAAAGCAGTGGCTGATAAAGAACATCTTAGTAAAATCGTAAACAACATATGTTTAAGGTCAATAATACCTTGAATAATACAAGGCAGCCAATCAAGCAGATGTGTTCCTATTGTAAAATTATAGGTCACACTTTACTGCAATGCAGAAGATTCAAAAGCATAACCATTGATGATAGGCTTAAATAAAAAAGGGTAACAATGTTAAACTTTTAACCGCAAAAACAAAAGTAAACCCACTAAAAAATCGAAAAACAATTCCGAAATTAGAACTCTGCGCAGCACACTTGTTAGCTAAATTGATCAGTAAAGTGATGAAAACAATTAGCATATGCCAAGCAATCTATGCATGGAGTGATTCAACTATAACTCTAAGCTGGATTGAAAATTCAAAAAATAAAGACAAATTTATAAGAAATCGAATTGAAGACATCAAAATGCTTACTTCTAAAGTGAAGTGGAAACAGATTAACAGAAGCAATAATAAGGAGACAATACTGGATCATAGGGTTGAAAAATGCAATCAAAAGTTGTATACGAAAATGTTGCAAATGCATAAGATACAACCAGGTCACAGCAAAACAAATGATGGGCGATTTACCCGAATTCAGAGTGTCACCATCAAGTCCTTTTACCTACACTGGAGTTGACTATGCTGGACCGTTTCAGATGAGATGTTCTAAAGGCCGTGGGCAGAAATCATTCAAAGGATATGTAGCAGTTTTTGTATGTCTTTCAACAAAAGCAATACATCTAGAAGCTGTAAGCAATTTATCAACTGAAGCTTTTCTAGCAGCGTTAAAACGATTTTTTGCCAGAAGAGGAAATAGTCTTCACATGTACTCCGATAATGGAACAAATTTTGTTGGAGCGAGCAGATGTATTGATAAAGAGTTAAAACACGCAGTAAAAAATAACAATGAAGTATCATCGATTTTAGCGAATGAACAAATATCTTGGCATTTTTCTCCCCCGGCAGGCCCACATTTTGGAGGAATGTGGGAAGCAGGAGTAAAGGGAATGAAGTACCATTTAAAAAGAGCAGTTGGAGACACAAAGCTAACCTTTGAAGAAATGTCAACAGTTTTAACACAAATAGAAGCTTCGTTGAATTCACGTCCATTATATGCCATACACGATGATAATGGAATAGATGCGTTAACACCAGAACACTTCTTAATAGGAATAATATAGGTTTGTCAATTCCCTCTTCGGGTACGGATCTAAACATTTCCTCGTTAAACAAATGGAAATTAATACAAAAAATTCACCGAGATTTTTGGAATCGGTGGAAAGATGAGTATTTGCATACACTGCAACAAAGGAACAAATGGAAAATTCCAGACAATAATATAAAAGAAGGAGATATTGTCATTGTAAAAGATGAAAATACACAGCCTACTATGTGGCCTCTTGGAAAAGTTATAAAAACGCATCCAGGAAATGATGGACGTGTTCGAGTTGTAACGTTAAAGCTTTGTAACAACACATTGAAAAGACCAATCCACAAATTATGTCCACTTATAAAACAAACAGACAATAATGAAGAAAGGAATGACGTAAGAACTTATGCAATCACAACCATACCTATGAAGAAGCAACCTATAAGTATGTTTACGCTCATGATCTTAGCTTTCCTTTACATGGCAACAAGTACTCTTGGTATGAACATACACATTCCTGAAGAAAGAATTGCAACAGTGAGCAAACTTCCTGAAAATACTACAATTTACCTGGACTCACTAGGAAAAATGGATGTAATCACATCTACCTGGGATTTGCTTATATATTATGATCTTAATGCCTATTTCGAACAGTATAATATGTTGCCAAATTGCATTCAAAGAATAAAAAATCATTGCCAGCTATTATTCCAGTTTGAAGAGGCATGTAATGTCATATCATTATCACTAGGCAAACGTTACGAAGATTTAAGTCACAATCATAATTTGATTGTATACAATAAGAGGCAAAAAAGAGCTCCATTAGAATGGGTCGGTTCAATTTACAACATGCTGTTTGGGTTAATGGATACAGATGATCAAGAAGTAATAGAAAGTAATTTTAAAACATTACTTTCTAATCAACATCAGATCAAGAATAGACTAAAATCTCAAATCTCTTTAATAAACTCTACAGCCAACATTATAAATAAAAATTTGAATGAAGTCAATTCGCAGTTCTTTAAAATCCAAACACAAATAAACAAATATCAATCCGAAATTATAAAAGACATAAATCGTGATAAAATGGCGATTCAATTTCAAATGTTAGTTACTCAAATTACCATATTATTGACTGAATGTGAAAAAATACAAAATTCAGTAATAGAATTGCTGATAGATTTAAACCAAGGAAGAATAAATCCAACACTTTTGACCCCAACACAATTACAAAGAGAACTGATGTTAATAAAAGACAAACTACCAGCAAAGTTGTTAATACCTGGACAACAAACCAACACACAACTAAGAGATGTATACAACTTGATGAAAACACGAGGATTAATTGTGGACGATAAATTAGTCATAAAGGCAGAACTACCTTTAGTTCAAAGTGAATCATCAGAAATATACAAACTAATAGTAATTCCACATGAATATAATGGAAGAATACTAAAAGCAAAACTAAAAAACGAATTCTTAGTTTACAACTTTGGACTTAACTCATATTTTTTAATGTCACAAGCAGAATTAAATAAGTGTACAAAAAGCCTCAACAGCCATTTAATATGCAAAGGAAAATCTCCATGGCAACCTGCTTTAGATCAAACCTGCGAACTTTCAGCGTTATTAAAAAGCGGCCACACCAACTGTAAATATGAAGAAGTGACTAAATCAATATTTTGGTCAGAACTCTCTGAAGAAAACACTTGGATCTTTAAAGTGTTCAAAAATTCTACGATCCATCTAGACTGTCAAAAAGTGCAAAACACAGATATTGGATATTCCGGCACAAGGAATTCTTTCAATCAAACCTGGCTGTACTGCAAGATATGAAAGTATCACCTTAATTGGCATGCAAATATTTAAAATGCAGAGCGACATCAATCCGACGGTGGACCCGATCGTGACAACTATAAAGGAAATAGCGGAGGACCATATAACTACTCTTCAAATAAGTAGAATAGACGACAACGAAGAGCAGAGAAAGCTACGAGAAGGCATTGACAAGATCAGCAACAACGAATTAAAATTAAGTGAGTTAAATTTAAGAAACCATAGCGGACATTTATCTTTAGTGTTAGTAGTAATTGTAATATTATGCCTTTTAATACTATATTTCCGTTATAAATGTAAAGCGAATCATGCTGATAGAATCATTGTCAATATTCCTAACCGATAGAATATTAATAACATAAAAAATACAGTCCACTAGTTTTAAATAATCATTTCTTTCCCTCGGCAATATGTTCAAATATCATTGAACATGCTTACTATCAGCAAAGCCGAAATTCTTCTAAACATAAATATCTATTTATATATTAATATACTTACATACATACATATATACATAATGCATTTACAAGCAATGCACATCTAATAGTAATAAAAATACATGGGGACACAAGTCATAAATTTACAGAACAGATAACATTATACACACACACATACTTGCAATAAATTGTACACTTGAAATAACCCCATGTCAAGCAGCAATAAAAAATATGCTGCAATACATAAAAACATACACACATACACATATATTTAGTTATTTAAGATAGTTTTTAAAATTCTATATAAGCAAGAAAAATACTAAATAAAAATCAGAATGAAATATTCTCAGCTCAACTAAAGACTTTTTTGAAATCCCCCCACCAGCGGTAAGGTAGACAAAAATCTTTGTTGGGTATTAACAATACCTAAATATAAGATTACGGAATTCTTCCAAATGCACTGCCGCTATGCCGCCATTGCTTTATGTTAACCTCAGTAAGAAAAAGAAGTTTAATAAACTTAAATATGTTAAACTAATGACTTGCAGCATTTCGGTATCGATTGCTAAATGTGTAAATACAAGAAAATCGACTTTATACCTAAATATAAGATTACGGAATTCGTCTTAATGCACTGCCGTTACGCCGCCATGGCTTTATGAAAACTTCAGTTCGTTAAAGAAGGTTTGTTAACATAAATATGTTAACTTAAATATTTAAAGCATTTCAATATCGATTGCTAAATGCGTATATACAAGAAAATCGACTTTACACCTATATATGTATAAGGATACGGAATTCTTCTAAATGCACTGCCGTTACACCGTTAAGGCTTTATGTAAACATAAGTAAGATGAAGAAGGTTAATTAACTTAAATATGTTTAACTTATGGTTTGAAGCATTTCGATATCGATTTTTAATTATAAGATTACGGAATTCGCCAAATGCACTCCTTTATGCCGCCATGGCTTTATTTAAACTTCAGTTCGTTAAAGAAGGTTTATTAACTTAAATATGTTAAACTAAAGATTTAAAGTATGCGATATCGATTGCTATATGTGTATATACAAAAAAATCGACTTTATACCTAACTATAAGATTACGGAATTCTTCCAAATGCACTGCCGTTATGTCGCCATGGCTTTGTGTTATCCTCTGTAAGATAAAAAAGTTTAATTAACTTAAATATGTTAAACTTATGATTTGAAGCATTTCGATATTGATTGCTAAATGCATATATACAAGAAATTCGACTTTATACCTAAATATAAGGTTACGGAATTCTTTTAAATGCACTGCCGTTATACCGCTAAGACTTTATGTAAACTTCAGTAAGTTAAAACAAGTTTATTAACTTAAATATGTTAAACTAATGATTTGAAGCATTTTGATATCGATTGCTAAATGCGTATATACAAGAAATTCGACTTTATACCTAAATATAAGGTTACGGGATTCTTCTAAATGCACTGCCGTTATAACCCTAAGGCTTTATGTAAACTTCAGTAAGTTAAAAAAAGTTTATTAACTTAAATATGCTAAACTAATGATTTGAAACAATTCGAAATCGATTGCTAAATATGCAAATACAAGAAAATCGACTTTATACCTAAATATAAGATTACGGAATCCTTCTTAATGCACTGCTGTTACGCCGCTTTGATTTTATGAAAACTTCAAATCGTTAAAGAAGGTTTATTAAATTAAATATGTTAAATTAAATATTTAAAGCATTTTATTATCGATTGCTAAATGTGTATATACATGAAAATCGACTTTACACCTATATATAAGGATACGGAATTCTTCTAAATGCACTGCCGTTATACCGCTAAGGCTTTATGTAAACATAAGTAAGATGAAGAAGGTTAATTAACTTAAATATGTTTAACTTATGGTTTGAAGCATTTCGATATCGATTTTTAATCATAAGATTGCGGAATTCGCCAAATGCACTCCTTTATGCCCCCATGGCTTTATTTAAACTTTAGTTCGTTAAAGAAGGTTTATTAACTTAAATATGTTAAACTAAAGATTTAAAGTATGCGATATCGGTTGCTATATGTGTATATACAATAAAATTGACTTTATACCTAAATATAAGATTACGGAATTCTTCCAAATGCACTGCCGTTTTGCCGCGAAGGCTTTATGTAGACTTCAGTAAGTTAAAAAAAGTTTATTAACTTAAATATGCTAGACTAATGATTTGAAACAATTCGAAATCGATTGCTAAATATGTAAATACAAGAAGATCGCTTTATACCTAAATATAAGATTACGGAATTCTTCTTAATGCACTGCCGTTACGCCGCCATGTCTTTATGAAAACTTCAGTTCATTAAAGAAGGTTTATGAACTTAAAAATGTTAAACATAAGATTTAAATCATTCGATATCGATTGCTAAATGTGTATATACAAGAAAATCACTGCCGATATGCCGCCATGGCTTTATGTTAACCTCAGTAAGATAAAGAAGTTTAATTAACTTAAATATGTTAAACTAAAGATTTAAAGCACTCGATATCGATTGCCAAATGTGTATATACAAGAAAATCGACTTTACACCTAAATATAAGAATACGGAATTCTTCGTAATGCACTGCCGTTATACCCCTAAGGCTTTATGTAAACTTCAGTAAGTTAAAAAAAGTTTATTAGCTTAAATATGCTAAACTAATGATTTGAAACAATTCGAAATCGATTGCTAAATATGTAAATACAAGAAAATCGACTTTATACCTAAATATAAGATTACGGAATTCTTCTTAATGCACTGCCGTTACGCCGCCATGACTTTATGAAAACTTCAGTTCGCTAAAGAAGGTTTATTTACTTAAATATGTTAAACTAAAGATTTAAAGCGATCGATATCGATTGCTTAATGTGTATATACAAGAAAATCACTGCCGTTATGCCGCCATGGCTTTACGTTAACCTCAGTAAGATAAAGAAGTTCAATTAACATAAATATGTTAAATTAAATATTTAAAGCATTTCAGTGTGAGTATATACAAGAAATTCGACTTTATACCTAAATATAAGATTACGTAATTCTTCTAAATACACTGCCGTTATACCGTTAAGGCCTTATGTAGACTTCAGTAAGATAAAAAAAGTATATTAACTTAAAAATATTAAATTAATGATTTGAAACATTTCGATATCGATTGCTAAATGTGTAAATACAAGAAAATCGACTTTATACCTAAATATAAGATTACGGAATTCTTCTTAATGTACTGCCGTTACGCCGCCATGGCTTTGTGAAAACTTCAGTTCGTTAAAGAAGGTTTATTTACTTAAATATGTTAAACTAAAGATTTAAAGCATTCGATATCGACTGCTAAATGTGTAAATGCATGAAAATCGACTTTATACCTAAATATAAGATAACGGAATTCTTCTAAGTGCACTGCTGTTATACCGTTAAGGCTTTATGTAGACTTCAGTAAGTTAAAAAAAGTTTATTAACTTAAATATGCTAGACTAATGATTTGAAACAATTCGAAATCGATTGCTAAATATGTAAATACAAGAAGATCGCATTTTTACCTAAATATTTAAAATTACGGAATTCTTCTTAATGCACTGCCGTCACGCCGCCATGTCTTTATGAAAACTTCAGTTCATTAAAGAAGGTTTATGAACTTAAAAATGTTAAACATAAGATTTAAATCATTCGATATCGATTGCTAAATGTGTATATACAAGAAAATCACTGCCGATATGCCGCCATGGCTTTATGTTAACCTCAGTAAGATAAAGAAGTTTAATTAACTTAAATATGTTAAACTAAAGATTTAAAGCACTCGATATCGATTGCCAAATGTGTATATACAAGAAAATCGACTTTACACCTAAATATAAGAATACGGAATTCTTCGTAATGCACTGCCGTTATACCCCTAAGGCTTTATGTAAACTTCAGTAAGTTAAAAAAAGTTTATTAGCTTAAATATGCTAAACTAATGATTTGAAACAATTCGAAATCGATTGCTAAATATGTAAATACAAGAAAATCGACTTTATACCTAAATATAAGATTACGGAATTCTTCTTAATGCACTGCCGTTACGCCGCCATGACTTTATGAAAACTTCAGTTCGCTAAAGAAGGTTTATTTACTTAAATATGTTAAACTAAAGATTTAAAGCGATCGATATCGATTGCTTAATGTGTATATACAAGAAAATCACTGCCGTTATGCCGCCATGGCTTTACGTTAACCTCAGTAAGATAAAGAAGTTCAATTAACATAAATATGTTAAATTAAATATTTAAAGCATTTCAGTGTGAGTATATACAAGAAATTCGACTTTATACCTAAATATAAGATTACGTAATTCTTCTAAATACACTGCCGTTATTCCGTTAAGGCCTTATGTAGACTTCAGTAAGATAAAAAAAGTATATTAACTTAAAAATATTAAATTAATGATTTGAAACATTTCGATATCGATTGCTAAATGTGTAAATACAAGAAAATCGACTTTATACCTAAATATAAGATTACGGAATTCTTCTTAATGTACTGCCGTTACGCCGCCATGGCTTTGTGAAAACTTCAGTTCGTTAAAGAAGGTTTATTTACTTAAATATGTTAAACTAAAGATTTAAAGCATTCGATATCGATTGCTAAATGTATATATACAAGAAAATCACTGCCGTTATGCCGTCGTGGCTTTATGCTAACCACAGTAATATAAAGAAGTTCAATTAACTTAAATATGTTAAACTAATGATTTGAAGTATTTCGATATCGATTGCTTAATGTGTTAATACAAGAAAACTCGACATTATACCTAAATATTAGATTACGCAATTCTTCTACATGTACTGCCGTCATGCCGCCATGGCTTTATGACAACTTCAGTTCGTTAAAGAAGGTCTATTAACACAAAAATATGTAAAACTATGATTTTAAGCATTTCGATATCGATTGCTAAATGTGTATATACAACAAAATCGATTTTATACCTAAATATAAGATTACGGAATTCTTCCAAATGCACTGCCGTTATGCCACGAAGGCTTTATGTAAACTTCACTTCGTTAAAAAAGGTTTGTTAACTTTAATATGTTACACTAAAGATTT
>CM050322.1:76684057-76702057 GCA_027475135.1 Bactrocera correcta | reverse complement strand
GTGCATTTAGAAGAATTCCGTAATCTTATATATAGGTATAAAGTCGGTTTTCTTGTATATACTCATTTAGCAATCGATATCGAAATGCTTCAAATCATTAGTTTAATATATTAAAGTTAATAAAGCTTCTTTAACGCACTTAAGTTAACATAAAGCCATGGCGGCATAACGGCAGTGCATGTAGAAGAATTCCGTAATCTTATATTTAGGTATAAAGCCGATTTTCTTGTATACACAGATGTAGCAATCGATATAGAAATGCTTCAAATCATTAGTTTAACATATTTAAGTTAATAAACCTTCTTTAACGCACTGAAGTCTTCATAAAGCCTTAACGATATAACGGCCGTGCGATTGGAAGAATTCCGTATTCTTATATTTAGGTATAAAGTCGATTTTCTTGTATTTACATATTTAGCAATCGATATCAATATGCTTCAAATCATTAGTTTAACATATTTAAGTTAATTAACCCTCTCTGTCTTACTGAAGTCTACATAAAGCCTTAACGGCATAACGGCAGTGCATTTAGAAGAATTCCATTATCTTATATTTAGGTATAAATTTGATTTTCTTGTTTGTACACATTTAGCAAGCGATATCAAAATGCTCCAAATCATTAGTTTAACATATTTAAGTCAATTAACCTTCTTTAACGTATTGAAGTTGATATAAAGCCATGGCGGCATAACGGCACTGCATTTAGATGAAGTCCGTAGTCTTATATTTAGGTATAAAGTCGGTTTTCTCTTATATACCCATTTAGCAATCGATAACGAAATGCTTCAAATCATTAGTTTAACATATTTCAGTTAATTAGCCTTCTTTATCTTACTGAAGTTTATATAAAGCCATAACGGTACAACGGCAGTGCATTTGGAAAAATTCCGTAATCTTATATTAAGGTAAAAAGTCGATTTTGTTGTATATACACATTTAGCAATCGATATCGAAATGCTTCAGCTCTTTAATTTAACATATTTAAGTTAATTAACCTTCTTTAACGTAATGAAGGTGATATAAAGCCATGGCTGCATAACAACAGTGCATGTAGAAGAATTTCGTAATCTTATATTTAGGTATAAAGTCGATTTTCTTATATTTACACATTTAGCAATCGATATCGAAAATCTTCAAATAATTAGTTTAACATATTTTAGTTAATTAACCTTCTTTAACGTAATGAAGGTGATATAAAACCATGGCGGCATAACGACAGTGCATTTAGAACAATTCCGTAATCTTATATTTAGGTATAAAGTCGATTTTTTTGTATATACGCATTTAGCAATCGATATCGAAATGCTTTAAATCATTAGTTTAACATATTTAAGTTAATTAACCTTCTTTAACGTATTGAAGTTGATATAAAGCCATGGCGGCATAACGACAGTACATTTGGAAGAATTCCGTAATCTTATGTTTAGGTATATATTCGATTTTCTTTTATTAACACATTTAGCAATCGATATCGAATGCTTCAAATCATTAATTTAATATAATTAAGTTAATAAAGCTTCTTTAACGCACTGAAGTTAACATAAAGCCGTGGCGGCATAACGGCAGTGCATGTAGAAGAATTTCGTAATCTTATATTTAGGTATAAATTCGATTTTGTTTTATATACACATTTAGCAATCGATATCGAAATGCTTCAAATCATTAGTTTACAATATTTAGGTTAATTAAACATCTTTATGTTACAAAAGTCTACAAAAGCCTTAACGGCATAAGTCGGTTTTCTTGTATATACTCACTTAGCAATCGATATCGAAATGCTTCAAATCATTAGTTTAATATATTGAAGTTAATAAAGCTTCTTTAACGAACTGAAGTTAACAGAAAGCCATGGCGGCATAACGGCAGTGCATGTAGAAGAATTCCGTAATTTTATATTTACGTATAAAGCCGATTTTCTTGTATATACACATTTAGCAATCGATATCGAAATGCTTCAAATCATTAGTTTAACATATTTAAGTTAAAAACCTTTTTAACGACTTAAGTTTCATATAGCCATGACGACATAACGGCAGTGCATGTAGAAGAATTCCGTAATCTTATATTTAGGTATAAATTCGATTTTGTTGTATATACGCATTTAGCAATCGATATCGAAATGCTTCAAATCACTGGTTTACATATTTAGGTTAATTAACCTTCTTTATCTTACTGAAGTTTACATAAAGCCATAACGGCATAACGGCAGTGTATTTGGAAAAATTTCCCGGTAAGCTTTTATTTAGGTAAAAAAGTCGATTTTCTTGAAATATACACATTTAGCAATCGATATCGAAATGTTTCAAATCATTAGTTTAACATATTTAAGTTAATTAACCTTCTTTAACGTACTGAATTTATAAAGCCTTAACGGCATAACAGCAGTGCATTTAGAAGAATTCCGTATTCTTATATTTAGGTATAAAGTCGATTTTTTTGTATATACTCATTTAGCAATCCATATCGAAATGCTTCAAATCATTAGTTTAACATATTTAAGTTAATTAACCTTCTTTATCTTACTGAAGTCTACAAAAGCCTTAACGGCATAACGGCGGTGATATTAGAAGAATTCCGTAATCTTATATTTAGGTATAAAGTCGATTTCTTTGTATATACTCATTTAACAATCCATATCGAAATGCTTCAAATCATTAGTTTAACATATTTAAGTTAATTAACCTTCTTTATCTTACTGAAGTCTACAAAAGCCTTAACGGCATAACGGCGGTGATATTAGAAGAATTCCGTAATCTTATATTTAGGTATAAAGTCGATTTTTTTGTATATACTCATTTAGCAATCCATATCGAAATGCTTCAAATCATTAGTTTAACATATTTAAGTTAATTAACCTTCTTTATCTTACTGAAGTCTACAAAAGCCTTAACGGCATAACGGCGGTGATATTAGAAGAATTCCGTAATCTTATATTTAGGTATAAAGTCGATTTCTTTGTATATACTCATTTAGCAATCCATATCGAAATGCTTCAAATCATTAGTTTAACATATTTAAGTTAATTAACCCTCTTTATCTTACTGAAGTCTACGAAAGCCTTAACGGCATGACGACAGTGCATTTAGAAGAATTCCGTAATCTCATATTTAGGTATAAAGTCGATTTTCTTGTATATACATACTCATTTAGCAATCGATATCGAAATGCTTCAAATCATTAGTTTAACATATTTAAGTTATTAATCTTCTTTAACGTAATGAAGGTGATATAAAGCCATGGCAGCATAATGAAAGTGCATGTAGAAGAATTCCGTAATCTTATATTTAGGTATATAGTCGAGTTTCTTGTATTTACACATTTAGCAATCGATATCGAAAATCTTCAAATCATTAGTTTAACATATTTAAGTTAATTAACCCTCTTTAACTAATGAAGGTAATATAAAGCCATGGCGGCATAAGGGCAGTGCATTTGGAAGAATTCCGTAATCTTATATTTAGGTACAAAGTCCATTTTCTAGTATATACGCATTTAGCAATCAATATCGAAAAGCTTTAAATAACTGGTTTAGCATATTAAGGTTAATTAACCTTCTTTATCTTTTCGATGTTTACACAAAGCCACAACGGCAAACGGCAGTATATTTGGGTGAATTCCGTAACCTTTTATTTCGGTATAAAATCGATTTTCTTGTACATACACATTTAGCAATCGATATCGAAATGCTTCAAATCATTAGTTTAACATATTTCAGTTAATTAGCCTTCTTTATCTTACTGAAGTTTATATAAAGCCATAACGGTATAACGGCAGTGCATTTGGAAAAATTCCGTAATCTTATATTAAGGTAAAAAGTCGATTTTGTTGTATATACACATTTAGCAATCGATATCGAAATGCTTCAGCTCTTTAATTTAGCATATTTAAGTTGGTTAACCTTCTTTAACGTAATGAAGGTGATATAAAGCCATGGCTGCATAACAACAGTGCATGTAGAAGAATTTTGTAATCTTATATTTTGGTATATAGTCGATTTTCTTATATTTACACATTTAGCAATCGACATCGAAAATCTTCAAATCGTTAGTTTAACATATTTAAGTTAATTAACCTTCTTTAACGTAACGAAGGTGATATAAAGCCATGGCTGCATAACGACAGTGCATGTAGAAGAATTTCGTAATCTTATATTTAGGTATAAAGTCGATTTTCTTATATTTACACATTTAGCAATCGATATCGAAAATCTTCAAATCATTAGTTTAACATATTTTAGTTAATTAACCTTCTTTAACGTAATGGAGGTGATATAAAACCATGGCGGCATAACGACAGTGCATTTAGAACAATTCCGTAATCTTATATTTAGGTATAAAATAGATTTTTTTGTATATACGCATTTAGCAATCGATATCGATATGCTTCAAATCATTAGTTTAACATATTTAAGTTAATTATCCTTCTTTTTCTTACTGAAGTTTACATAAAGCCATAACGGTATAACGGCAGTGCATTTGGAAGAATTTCGTAATCTTATATTTAGGAATAAGTCGATTTTGTTGTATATACACATTTAGCAAGCGATATCGAGATGGTTCAACTCATAAAATTAACATATTTAAGTTAATAAACCTTTTTTAACGATCTTAAGTTTGCATATAGCCATGACGACATAACGGCAGTGCATGTAGAAGAATTCCGTAATCTTATATTTAGGTATAAATTCGATTTTGTTGTATATACGCATTTAGCAATCGATATCGAAATGCTTCAAATAACTGGTTTAGCATATTTAGGTTAATTAACCTTCTTTATCTTACTGAAGTTTACATAAAGCCATAACGGCATAACGGCAGTGTATTTGGGTGAATTCGGTAAGCTTTTATTTAGGTATAAAATCGATTTTCTTGAACATACACATTTAGCAATCGATATCGAAATGCTCAAATCATTAGTTTAACATATTTAAGTAAATTAACCTTCTTTAACGTACTGAAATTTATATAAAGCCATAACGGCATAACGGCAGTGCATTAAGAAGAATTACGTAATCTTATATTCAGGTATAAACTCGATTTTGTTTTATATACACATTTAGCAATCGATATCGAAATGCTTCAAATCATTAATTTAATATAATTAAGTTAATAAAGCTTCTTTAACGCACTGAAGTTAACATAAAGCCGTGGCGGCATAACAGCAGTGCATGTAGAAGAATTTCGTAATCTTATATTTAGGTATAAATTCGATTTTGTTTTATATACACATTTAGCAATCGATATCGAAATGCTTCAAATCATTAGTTTACAATATTTAAGTTAATTAAACATCTTTATCTTACAAAAGTCTACAAAAGCCTTAACGGCATAAGTCGGTTTTCTTGTATATACTCATTTAGCAATCGATATCGAAATGCTTCAAATCATTAGTTTAATATATTAAAGTTAATAAAGCTTCTTTAACGCACTTAAGTTAACATAAAGCCATTGCGGCATAACGGCAGTGCATGTAGAAGAATTCCGTAATTTTATATTTAGGTATAAAGCCGATTTTCTTGTATATACAGATTTAGCAATCGATATAGAAATGCTTCAAATCATTAGTTTAACATATTTAAGTTAATAAACCATCTTTAACGTACTGAAGTCTTCATAAAGCCTTAACGATATAACTGCAATGCATTTAGAAGAATTCCGTATTCTTATATTTAGGTATAAAGTCGATTTTCTTGTATTTACATATTTAGCAATCGATATCGAAATGCTTCAAATCATTAGTTTAACGTATTTAAGTTAATTAACCCTCTCTGTCTTACTGAAGTCTACATAAAGCCTTAACCGCATAACGGCAGTGCATTTGGAAGAGTTCCGTAATCTTATATTTAGGTATAAAGTCGATTTTTTTGTATATACTCATTTAGCAATCCATATCGAAATGCTTCAAATCATTAGTTTAACATATTTAAGTTAATTAACCTTCTTTATCTTACTGAAGTCTACATAAAGCCTTAACGGCATAACAGCAGTGCATTTAGAAGAATTCCGTATTCTTATATTTAGGTATAAAGTCGATTTTTTTGTATATACTCATTTAGCAATCCATATCGAAATGCTTCAAATCATTAGTTTAACATATTTAAGTTAATTAACCCTCTTTATCTTACTGAAGTCTACAAAAGCCTTAACGGCATGACGACAGTGCATTTAGAAGAATTCCGTAATCTCATATTTAGGTATAAAGTCGGTTTTCTTGTATATACTCATTTAGCAATCGATATCGAAATGCTTCAAATCATTAGTTTAACATATTTAAGTTATTAATCTTCTTTAACGTAATGAAGGTGATATAAAGCCATGGCAGCATAATGAAAGTGCATGTAGAAGAATTCCGTAATCTTATATTTAGGTATATAGTCGATTTTCTTGTATTTACACATTTAGCAATCGATATCGAAAATCTTCAAATCATTAGTTTAACATACAGTAAAGGACATAACTGTTCACAAAAATACCAAAATTTTTCTTAAAGCTTAGAAATTTTATTAGACACCTTACACAAAAAAAATAATGTATACATTTAAAAGAGTAGTAAATTTGCTTTCAAATCCAATAACTTAATTCTAAAATTTAAACATAACGTATTAAAAATACTTAATTTTCAGAAGATATAAGTGTGAACACTTTTGTCCGTAGACTCAAAAGTTCGGTCAATATTTTGTGTGACCACCACGCGATTTTTTTAGAGCTTGAATCCTTTTTGGCATACTATTTATGAGGTTGTCCAAAATGTTTGGGCTTATATTTTGCCATGCGTGGAGGGCCCGCTCCCACAATTCATTAACCGTTTTTGGAATATCCTTTTCAGCAAAATTTTTTTTTTTTAAATCGCCCAAAGGTGCTCGATGGGATTCAAATCTGGGGACTGAAGAGGCCAATCGAGCAGTTTGATCCCGTTATCTACAAACCACCATTTGGTAACTTTTGCGGTATGCTTCGGATCGTTATCCTGCATGAAAATATCTCCTTGGCCACGTTCGAGTCCAAATATATCTAGACTTGGAAGATATGAGTCCTCCAGAATATCAATATAGTCTGTGGCACTCATTATACCATCGATCCTTCGAAGGACACCCAGCTCATTTCCGCGAAAACAGCCCCAAGCCATCAGTGATCCACCTCCAAATTTCATTGTTTGGCATATGTTGCGCTCTTGTAAACCAACCTGTTTATCAATCCATGCCCATGCACGCCCATCTGATCCTATTCGATTTATTTTAGTTTCATCAGACCAAGTCACTCTCTTCCAATCATCGATTGTGAAGTGTTCATATTTTTTGGCAAACTCCAAACGAGCCTTACGGTGCTTGTCACTTAAGAGAGGTTTTTTTACCATTGCTCTAGCCTTGAGCCCGTTATTTTTTAGGCATCTTCTTACTGCTTTGTCGCTGACATTCACTCCATGGACCTCTCTAATGATTTTATTGGTTTCCACTGCGGTATTTGTTGCTCCTGTAACGATTAAGCGTCTAGCTATTCGTGCTACAACTGGGGATAACTTCTTCGGACGGCCTCCACTATTTCGTAGTACTGTTAAATCATTCTGCTTTTTTATTTTAGTAATTAATCCCAGAGAAATTTTATATTTTTTTGCGATTTCTCGGTAAGAAACACAATTTTTAATGTCTTCCAGCACATTTTTCTTCAAAACAGTATTTACGGCTTTTCCCATCATAAAGCAACTAAAAAGTTATCTTTTATGATTTACATATTTAAACATTAAATGTAAATTAATTAAATAAATAAGTAAACTTTAACTTTTCCGTATTAAAATTAAATTTGGAACTCAATTGTGCACAAAATCTTATCGTGGTCAAAACTGTTCACACACTATTTCTGTTTTCTTCGACTCATAGAAACAGTAAAAGTCCCGTTAGTTTAAAAAAGTGCTACCGGCTGTTAATTAACGTAACGCTTGAGAATATACAATAGAAAAATATTGCCACACTGGTTTCAAATTTATGAAATAGCAAGCGAATTCAAATTTCATATATTCGTGAACACTTTTGTCCCTTACTGTATTTAAGTTAATTAACCCTCTTTAACTAATGAAGGTAATATAAAGCCAGGGCGGCATAAAGGCAGTGCATTTGGAAGAATTCCGTAATCTTATATTTAGGTATAAAGTCCATTTTCTAGTATATACGCATTTAGCAATCAATATCGAAAAGCTTTAAATAACTGGTTTAGCATATTAAGGTTAATTAACCTTCTTTATCTTACCGATGTTTACACAAAGCCATAACGGCAAACGGCAGTATATTTGGGTGAATTCCGTAATCTTTTATTTCGGTATAAAATCGATTTTCTTGTACATACACATTTAGCAATCGATATCGAAATGCTTCAAATCATTAGTTTAACATATTTCAGTTAATTAGCCTTCTTTATCTTACTGAAGTTTATATAAAGCCATAACGGTATAACGCCAGTGCATTTGGAAAAATTCCGTAATCTTATATTAAGGTAAAAAGTCGATTTTGTTGTATATACACATTTAGCAATCGATATCGAAATGCTTCAGCTCTTTAATTTAGCATATTTAAGTTGATTAACCTTCTTTAACGTAATGAAGGTGATATAAAGCCATGGCTGCATAACAACAGTGCATGTAGAAGAATTTTGTAATCTTATATTTAGGTATATAGTCGATTTTCTTATATTTACACATTTAGCAATCGACATCGAAAATCTTCAAATCGTTAGTTTAACATATTTAAGTTAATTAACCTTCTTTAACGTAACGCAGTGCATTTGGAAGAATTCCGTAATCTTATATTTAGGTATAAAGTCCATTTTCTAGTATATACGCATTTAGCAATCAATATCGAAAAGCTTTAAATAACTGGTTTAGCATATTAAGGTTAATTAACCTTCTTTATCTTACCGATGTTTACACAAAGCCATAACGGCAAACGGCAGTATATTTGGGTGAATTCCGTAATCTTTTATTTCGGTATAAAATCGATTTTCTTGTACATACACATTTAGCAATCGATATCGAAATGCTTCAAATCATTAGTTTAACATATTTCAGTTAATTAGCCTTCTTTATCTTACTGAAGTTTATATAAAGCCATAACGGTATAACGGCAGTGCATTTGGAAAAATTCCGTAATCTTATATTAAGGTAAAAAGTCGATTTTGTTGTATATACACATTTAGCAATCGATATCGAAATGCTTCAGCTCTTTAATCTAGCATATTTAAGTTGATTAACCTTCTTTAACGTAATGAAGGTGATACAAAGCCATGGCTGCATAACGACAGTGCAT
The DNA here is from genome assembly GCA_027475135.1 of Bactrocera correcta. NCBI lineage: Eukaryota > Metazoa > Arthropoda > Insecta > Diptera > Tephritidae > Bactrocera > Bactrocera correcta. The sequence goes on along the minus strand of CM050322.1, from coordinate 76,692,765 downwards.
GTAGAAGAATTTCGTAATCTTATATTTAGGTATAAATTCGATTTTCTTATATTTACACATTTAGCAATCGATATCGAAAATCTTCAAATCATTAGTTTAACATATTTTAGTTAATTAACCTTCTTTAACGTAATGAAGGTGATATAAAACCATGGCGGCATAACGACAGAGCATTTAGAACAATTCCGTAATCTTATATTTAGGTATAAAGTCGATTTTTTTGTATAGACGCATTTAGCAATCGATATCGAAATGCTTCAAATCATTAGTTTAACATATTTAAGTTAATTAACCTTCTTTAACGTATTGAAGTTGATATAAAGCCATGGCGGCATAACGACAGAGCATTTAGAACAATTCCGTAATCTTATATTTAGGTATAAAGTCGATTTTTTTGTATATACGCATTTAGCAATCGATATCGAAATGCTTCAAATCATTAGTTTAACATATTTAAGTTAATTAACCTTCTTTAACGTAATGAAGTTGATATAAAATATACATATATATAACACTACATTTGGAAGAATTCCGTAGTCTTATATTTAGGTATAAAGTCGATTTTCTTGTACATACAAATTTAGCAATCGATATCGAAATGTTTCAAATCATTAGTTTAACATATTTAAGTTAATTAATCCTCTTTATCTTACTGAAGTCTACAAAAGCCATAACGGCAGTATATTTGGGTGAATTCCGTTATCTTTTATTTAGGAATAAATTCGACTTTCTTGTATATATGCATTTAGAAATCGATATCGAAATGCTTCAAATCATTAGTTTAAATTATTTAAGTTAATTAACCTTCTTAAACGTATTGAAGTTGATATAAAGCCATGGCGGCATAACGGCAGTGCATGCAGAAGAAATCCGTAATCTTATATTTAGGTATAAATTCGATTTTGTTGTACATACACATTTAGCAATCGATATCGAAATGCTTCAAATCATTAGTTTAACATATTTAAGTTATTAACCTTCTTTAACGTAATGAAGGTGATATAAAGCCATGGCAGCATAATGACAGTGCATGTAGAAGAATTCCGTAATCTTATATTTAGGCATAAAGTCGATTTTCTTGTATATACTCATTTAGCAATCGATATCGAGATGCTTCAGATCATTAGTTTAACATATTTAAGTAAATTAATCCTCTTTATCTTACTGAAGTCTATTTAAGCCTTAACGGCATAACGGCAGTACATTTGGAAGAGTTCCGTAATCTTATATATAGGTATTAAGTCGATTTTGTTGTATATACGCATTTAGCAATCGACGTCGAAATGCTTCAAATCATGAGTTTAACATATTTAAGATAATTTACCCTCTTTATCTTACTGAAGTCTACAAAAGCCTTAACGGCATAACGGCGGTAATATTAGAAGAATTCCGTAATCTTATATTTAGGTATAAAGTCGATTTCTTTGTATATACTCATTTACCAATCCATATCGAAATGCTTCAAATCATTAATTTAACATATTTAAGTTAATTAACACTCTTTATCTTACTGAAGTCTACAAAAGCCTTAACGGCATAACGGCAGTGCATTTACAAAAATCCCGTTATCTTATATTTAGGTATAAAGTCGATTTTCTTATATATACTCATTTAGCAATCGATATCGAAATGCTTCAAATCATTAGTTTAACATATTTAAGTTATTAATCTTCTTTAACGTAATGAAGGTGATATAAAGCCATGGCAGCATAATGAAAAAGCATGTAGAAGAATTCCGTAATCTTATATTTAGGTATGTAGTCGATTTTCTTGTATTTACACATTAAGCAATCGATATCGAAAATCTTCAAATCATTAGTTTAACATATTTAAGTTAATTTACCCTCTTTAACTAATGAAGGTAATATAAAGCCATGGCGGCATAAAGGCAGTGCATTTGGAAGAATAAAGTCGACTTTCTTGCATATACTCATTTAGCAATCGATATCGGAATGCTTCAAATCATTAAATTAATATATTTAAGTAAACAAAGCTTCTTTAACGTAATGAAGGTGATATAAAGCCATAACGGCATAACGGGAGTATATTTCGATGAATTCCGTAATCTTATTTTTAGGTATAAAGCCGACTTTCTTGTATTTACACATTTAGCAGTCGATATCGAAAATCTTCAAATCATTAGTTTAATATATTTAAGTAAACAAAGCTTCTTTAACGTAATGAAGGTGATATAAAGCCAAAACGGCATAACGGGAGCGTATTTCGATGAATTCCGTAATCTTATATTTAGGTATAAAGTCGATTTTCTTGTATATACATATTTACCAATCTATATCGAAATGCCTTAAAGCATTAGTTTAATATATTTAAGTTAATAAAGCTTCTTTAACGCACTGAAGTTAACAAAAAGCAATGGCGGCATAACGGCAGTGCATGTAGAAGAATTCCGTTAGCTTATATTTAGGTATAAAGTCGATTTTCTTGTATATACACATTTAGCAAGCGATATCAAAATGCTTCAAATCATTAGTTTAACATATTAAAGTTAATAAACGTTCTTTAACGAACGGAAGTTGGCATAAAGCCATGGCGGCATAACGGCAGTGCATGTGGAAGAATTCCGTTATCTTATATTTAGGTATAAAGTCGATTTTCTTGTATATACACATTTAGCAATCGATAACGAAATGCTTCAAATCATTTGTTTAACATATTTAAGTTAATAAACCTTCTTAAACGAACGGAAGTTGGCATAAAGCCATGGCGGCATAACGGCAGAGCATGTAGAAGAATTCCGTTATCTTTTATTTAGGTATAAAGTCGATTTTCTTGTATATACACATTTAGCAATCGATAGCGAAATGCTTCAAATCATTAGTTTAACATATTTAAGTTAATTAACCTTATTTATCTTACTGAAGTTTACATAAAGCCATAACGGTATAACGGCAGTGCATTTGGAAGAATTCCGTAAACTGATATTTAGGTATAAAGTCGATTTTGTTGTATATACATATTAGGCAATCGATATCGAGATTTTTTAACTCATTAGTTTAACATATTTAAGTTAATACACCTTCTTTAACGAACTGAAGTTGGCATAAAGCCATGGCGGCATAACGGCAGTGCATGTAGAAGAATTAAGTTAGCTTATATTTAGGTATAAAGTCGATTTGCTTGTATATACACCTTAAGCAATCGTTATCGAGATGCTTCAAATCATTAGTTTAACATATATAAGTTAATAAACCTTCTTTAACGAACGGAAGTTGGCATAAAGCCATGGCGGCATAACAGCAGTGCATGTAGAAGAATTCCGTTAACTTATATTTAGGTATAAGGTCGATTTTCTTGTATATACACATTTAGCAATCGATAACGAAATGCTTCAAATCATTAGTTTAACATATTTAAGTTAATTAACCTTATTTATCTTACTGAAGTTTACATAAAGCCATAACGGTATAACGGCAGTGCATTTGGAAGAATTCCGTAAACTTATATTTAGGTATAAAGTCGATTTTGTTGTATATACATATTAAGCAATCGATATCGAGATTTTTTAACTCATTAGTTTAACATATTTAAGTTAATAAACCTTCTTTAACGAACTGAAGTTGGCATAAAGCCATGGCGGCATAACAGCAGTGTATGTAGAAGAATTCCGTTAGCTTATATTTAGGTATAAAGTCGATTTTCTTGTATATACACATTTAGCAATCGATACGAAATGCTCCAAATCATTAGTTTAACATATATAAGGTAATAAACCTTCTTTAACGAACGGAAGTTGGCATAAAGCCATGGCGGCATAACAGCAGTGCATGTAGAAGAATTCCGTAAACTTATATTTAGGTATAAAGTCGATTTGCTTGTATATACACCTTAAGCAATCGTTATCGAGATGCTTCAAATCATTAGTTTAACATATATAAGTTAATAAACCTTCTTTAACGAACGGAAGTTGGCATAAAGCCATGGCGGCATAACAGCAGTGCATGTAGAAGAATTCCGTTAACTTATATTTAGGTATAAAGTCGATTTTCTTGAATATACACATTTAGCAATCGATAACGAAATGCTTCAAATCATTAGTTTAACATATTTAAGTTAATTAACCTTATTTCTCTTACTGAAGTTTACATAAAGCCATAACGGTATAACGGCAGTGCACTTGGAAGAATTCCGTAAACTTATATTTAGGTATAAAGTCGATTAAGCAATCGATATCGAGTTTCTTTAACTCGTTAGTTTAACCTTTTTTGAGTTAATAAACCTTCTCTAACGAACTGAAGTTGGCATAAAGCCATGGCGGCATAACGGCAGTACATGTAGAAGAATTCCGTTAGCTTATATTTAGGTATAAAGACGATTTTCTTGTATATACACCTTTAGCTATCGATACCGAAATGCTTCAAATCACTAGTTTAACATATTAAGTTAATAAATATTTTTTAGCTTATTGAAGTCTTTATAAAGGCTTAGCGCTACAACGGCAGTGCATTTAGAAGAATTCCGTAACGCTATAATTTTATATTTAGGTATATATTCGATTTTCTTTTATATAAACATTTAGCAAGCGATATCGAAATGCTTCAAATCATTAGTTTACCAAATTTAAGTTAATTAACCTTCCTTAACGTATTAAAGTTGATATAAAGCCATGGTGGCATAACGACAGTACATTTGGAAGAATTCCGTAGTCTTATATTTAGGTATAAAGTCGATTTCTTGTATATATGCATTAAGCAATCGATATTGAAATGCTTCAGATAACTGGTTTAACATATTTAAGTTAATAAACCTCCGTTAGTGAACTGAAGTTGACATAAAGCCATAACGGCACTGCATTTGGAAGAATTCCGTTATTTAGGCATAAAGTCGATTTTCTTGTATATACACATTTTGCAATCGATATCAAAATGCTTCAAATAACTGGTTTAGCATATTTAAGTTAATTAGGTACAAAATCGATTTTCTTGTACATACACATTTTGCTATCAATATCGAAATGCTTCAAATCATTAGTTCAGCATATTTAAGTAAATTAACCTTCTTTAACGTACTAAAATTTATATAAAGACATAACGGCAGTGTATTTATATTTAGACATAAAGCCGAATTTGTTTTATATACGCATGTAGCAATCGATATCGAAATGCTTCAAATCATTAGTTTACCAAATTTAAGTTAATTAACCTTCTTTAACGTATTGAAGGTGATATAAAGCCATGGCGGCATAACGACAGCACATGTGGAAGAATTCCGTAATCTTATATTTAGGTATAAAGTCGATTTTCTTGTATATATACATTTCGCAATCGATATAGAAATGCTTCAGATAACTTGTTTAACATATTTAAGTTAATAAACCTCCTTTAGTGAACTGAAGTTGACATAAAGCCATAACGGCACTGCATTTGGAAGATTTCCGTAGTCTTATATTTAGGCATAAAGTCGATTTTCTTGTATATACACATTTTGCAATCGATATCAAAATACTTCAAATATCTGGTTTAGCATATTTAAGTTAATTAGGTACAAAATCGATTTTCTTGTACATACACATTTTGCTATCAATATCGAAATGCTTCAAATCATTAGTTCAGCATATTTAAGTAAATTAACCTTCTTTAACGTACTAAGATTTATATAAAGACATAACGGCAGTGTATTTATATTTAGACATAAAGCCGAATTTGTTGTATATACGCATTTGGCAATCGATATCGAAATTCTTCAGATCATTAGTTTAACGTATTTAAAATAATAAACCTTCTTTAACGTAATGAAGGTGATATAAAGCCATGGCGGCCTTACGACAAAGCATGTAGAAGAATTCCGTAATCTTATATTTAGGTATAAATTCGATTTTGTTGTATATACGCATTTAGCAATCGATATCGAAATGCTTCAAATAACTGGTTTAGCATATTTAGGTTAATTAAACTTCTTTATCTTACTGAAGTTTACATAAAGCCATAACGGCATAACGGCAGTGTATTTGGGTGAATTCGGTAAGCTTCTATTTAGGTATAAAATCGATTTTCTTGAACATACACATTTAGCAATCGATATCGAAATGCTCAAATCATTAGTTTAACATATTTAAGTAAATTAACCTTCTTTAACGTACTGAAATTTATATAAAGCCTTAACGATATAACTGCAATGCATTTAGAAGAATTCCGTAATCTTATATTTAGGTATAAATTCGATTTTGTTGTATATACGCATTTGGCAATCGATATCGAAATGCTTCAAATAACTGGTTTAGTATATTTAGGTTAATTAACCTTCTTTACCTTACTGAAGTTTACATAAAGCCATAACGGCATAACGGCAGTGTATTTGGGTGAATTCGGTAAGCTTTTATTTAGGTATAAAATCGATTTTCTTGTACATACACATTTAGCAATCGATATCGAAATGCTCAAATCATTAGTTTAACATATTTAAGTAAATTAACCTTCTTTAACGTACTGAAATTTATGTAAAGCCATAACGGCATAACGGCAGTGCATTAAGAAGAATTCCGTAATCTTATATTTAGGTATAAATTCGATTTTGTTTTATATACACATTTAGCAATCGATATCGAAATGCTTCAAATCATTAGTTTACAATATTTAAGTTAATTAAACATCTTTATCTTACAAATGTCTACAAAAGCCTTAACGGCATAAGGGCAGTGCATTTAGAAGAATTCCGTAATCTTATATTTAGGTATAAAGTCGGTTTTCTTGTATATACTCATTTAGCAATCGATATCGAAATGCTTCAAATCATTAGTTTAATATATTAAAGTTAATAAAGCTTCTTTAACGCACTTAAGTTAACATAAAGCCATGGCGGCATAACGGCAGTGCATGTAGAAGAATTCCGTAATCTTTTATTTAGGTATAAAGCCGATTTTCTTGTATATACAGATTTAGCAATCGATATAGAAATGCTTCAAATCATTAGTTTAACATATTTTAGTTAATTAACCTTCTTTAACGTAATGAAGGTGATATAAAACCATGGCTGCATAACGACAGTGCATGTAGAAGAATTTCGTAATCTTATATTTAGGTATAAAGTCGATTTTCTTATACTTACACATTTAGCAATCGATATCGAAAATCTTCAAATCATTAGTTTAACATATTTAAATTAATTAACCTTCTTTAACTTAATGAAGGTGATATAAAGCCATGGCTGCATAACGACAGTGCATGTAGAAGAATTCCGTAATCTTATATTTAGGTATAAAGTCGATTTTCTTATATTTACACATTTAGCAATCGATATCGAAAATCTTCAAATCATTAGTTTAACATATTTTTGTTAATTAACCTTCTTTAACGTAATGAAGGTGATATAAAACCATGGCGGCGTAACGACAGTGCATTTAGAACAATTCCGTAATCTTATATTTAGGTATAAAGTCTATTTTTTTGTATATACGCATTAAGCAATCGATATCGAAATGCTTCAAATCATTAGTTTAACATATTTAAGTTAATTAACCTTCTTTAACGTATTGAAGTTGATATAAAGCCATGGCGGCATAACGACAGAGCATTTAGAACAATTCCGTAGTCTTATATTTAGGTATAAATTCGATTTTCTTTTATATACACATTTAGCAAGCGATATCGAAATGCTTCAAATCATTTGTTTAACATATTTAAGTTAATTAACCTTCTTTAACGTAATGAAGTTGATATATGCCATGGCGGCATAACGACACTACATTTAGAAGAATTCCGTAGTCTTATATTTAGGTATAAAGTCGATTTTCTTGTATATACAAATTTAGCAATCGATATCGAAATGTTTCAAATCATTAGTTTAACATATTTAATTTAATTAACCATCTTTATCTTACTGAAGTCTACAAAAGCCATAACGGCAGTATATTTGGGTGAATTCCGTTATCTTTTATTTAGGTATAAAATCGATTTTCTTATGTATACACATTTAGCAATCGATATCGAAATGCTTCAAATCATTAGTTTAACATATTTAAGTTATTAATCTTCTTTAACGTAATGAAGGTGATATAAAGCCATGGCAGCATAATGAAAGTGCATGTAGAAGAATTCCGTAATCTTATATTTAGGTATATAGTCGATTTTCTTGTATATACACATTTAGCAATCGATATCGAAAATCTTCAAATCATTAGTTTAACATATTTAAGTTAATTAACCCTCTTTAACTAATGAAGGTAATATAAAGCCATGGCGGCATAAAGGCAGTGCATTTGGAAGAATTCCGTAATCTTATATTTAGGTATAAAGTCGATTTTCTAGTATATACGCATTTAGCAATCAATATCGAAAAGCTTTAAATAACTGGTATAGCATATTAAGGTTAATTAACCTTCTTTATCTTACCGATGTTTACACAAAGCCATAACGGCATAACGGCAGTATTATTGGGTGAATTCCGTAATCTTTTATTTCGGTATAAAATCGATTTTCTTGCACATACACATTTAGCAATCGATATCGAAATGCTTCAAATCATTAGTTGAACATATTTCAGTTAATTAGCATTCTTTATCTTACTGAAGTTTATATAAAGCCATAACGGTATAACGGCAGTGCATTTGGAAAAATTCCGTAATCTTATATTAAGGTAAAAAGTCGATTTTGTTGTATATACACATTTAGCAATCGATATCGAAAATCTTCAAATCATTAGTTTAACATATTTTAGTTAATTAACCTTCTTTAACGTAATGAAGGTGATATAAA
>CM050322.1:76658057-76683057 GCA_027475135.1 Bactrocera correcta | reverse complement strand
GCCGGTTCCCGTATTCTTAAGAGTCTGGGTAAGTCCCCATTTAGTCCTCTTATAAATGTGTCTAATGCTTTGTCCCTGTATGTCTGTGTCAGGAGGAACAAGGATTCCTTGCCCATTTCGAGGCATCCTAACTTGTTTAAAATCAGCGAAAGGTGTGTATATACCTGCTGGTAAAATTCAGGGACGGGTCTGCTCCCTTGTATCAATGTCGTCATTTGGTACTCGAGAGTGGACAAGTCTCTCTTGCCACCATAATGCATCGCTAGACATTTTGATATGGCCTGCCAATCAAGCGGCGTGTTGTAAGATTCTTAGGCGATGTCGGCGTTGCCGACTATTTTATTTCTTATCACACTTAATATGCCAAAATACTTTGGCTGTCCTTTCAAAGGCTCGTACCTTTCTTCCAGGAGTTGTATTCTCCTGGCTGTCCCTTAAGAGATTTAACTATGTCAGGAATTTTACCTAATTCCCCTAAATTGTTCCTATGTCTATCCTCGATTTGTTGGTCTACTACTTGCAACGGAGGGGGGTTAAATACTGACTGTCGAACCTGTGGTCCTTGTTGTCTAAGTATGTCTGTGGCAATTGTCGATATTAGCCTAGTCAAATCATCTACTGATAACTGAGCAGATTGTGGGGGGCGACAGAAGTTTGGGATGAGGAAAAAATTGGTGGACGAACTAGGTTATTGGGATTTGCCATTTTTACAAAATACTAAGATGTATATAATTATAAATATATTTAGAAATTATAAAAAATATAGCACCGACTCACTGCTTGTAGCGCTGGTTTTGTGCTTGTATTTTCTTCCTTCGTTACGGATTCTGTAGTTAAAGCTGTTGATGCTGTTGTAACTTCTGTTGATGGAGTTGATAGTGTGATTATAATGCTCAATAGGATTTGGTAGCAGCACTATTTTAATGTAGAATTTCACGCTGCTCACAGAACTTGCTTTATAGTTCACTTCTTATTGAAAGTCAAATATTTTTACTATCCTTTGTTCGTTTAAGGATAGATTTTTCTCACCGTTTTTTTTGCACATTCACTTCTTATTTTATCCTTGATCGTTTAAGGATATTGTTTACATAAATTTTTCTTCTTTATTGTCCAACACTTTATTACAGTATTTTTCGTTATTATTCTAGTTTAAAAATTTTTTTTTATATCCGCGATCTTAGGCCGACACGTAATGTCTCCTTTTTGCCTATGCTACTAAGGAACCGACCGATCGACGCTTTTTGTTTTTAGCAAAAAAGCTTTACGCCTAACTTTTTAGCTAAGTTTTTACACTTTTACACGGCAAATAGCTTTACGCTCGCTTGCAATTCGCTCGGGCGCCAGTTAAGCTTTCTCTCGCTGAGAAAGCTAAAAAAAACAAAATTGTTTTCTCGTTTAACAACGGTGCTGCATGGATGGCAGCGCGACCGCGTTACTTTATTGATTGACATAAAATGTGTCTAAAATTAGTGCTTAACATAATTTTATACCTAAATTCCGTCTAGCCTGCAGTGTGGTGGCGGGATGCACTTCTAGGAATTGGCTTGTGAAGGTGCATAAGTATTTGGGGTGCGCGTGCCGGAAGTCAAGTCGTTGTTACTGAAACTGCTGCGGCGATTTGCTTAAGTCAGCAAGTTATGTAGTAGTTGCGCAAGTTATGTTGTCGAATAGTTGATAGGTGTTGTATTAACTTGTATGTTTGTATGTGCGTATGAAGTTGCTTATGTTTTGTGCAATTGAGAGCTCGTTGAAGAGATCAATATGCTTTATACATATGTAAGTATGCACGAATTGTTTGTTATGCTTTGTTCGCAAGCAATTGAGAGCTCGTTAGAGAGATCAATTAGCTGTTTGTCCACAATCCTGCTGGTTTTTGTTTGCCGCAAGAGGTATTGCCGGATAATTGCACATGTGGATTTTGAACTTTTATGTTTATTTAATATATGTATACATATACGGTGGTATATGTATATATGCGCATATGTTCGTACTGGGAGGAGAACGTGAAAGCGAATTGGTTAATGTGCCTGTATACATTGTTAATATATTTATTTCGTTTCTGTTTGGAAATGTATTTGGTAGATTGAATGCCGTATGTTTGTGTTTACTTTTGCTTGTATTTTATTTTGTCGCAAAGGTGAGAGAGCGAGAAAACGGAATGAAAAAAGGTTATTTTCCTTTGTTAGCGCTTACATATGCGCTATGCATATGTAAGATGAAATGTTAGGAAATGTATTTATTATGTATGTAAGTATTTACTTTATACATATATTGTGTGCCAATAAGCATACATATACCTATGTAAATATGTTTGCATTTAGTTTTGTTTGCTGATATTGCTATTTGTGTTTTAAAATTGTATTTTGCTTATGTTTATCCTGCTTACAGTTTTTCTTTTTCAACAGAGGAGGTGCATTCATATGTATGTATATCTAAACATAAATAGGCAAACGGTTATTAGCTAGCTATGTAATAGGCCGGATTCACTTCGTTAAATTAGAAATGTTTGTTAAATGTATTAAAGTAGCGTTATAGAATTGTAAAAGTATAAATACATAAATCAGAAATGTTTACATACATATGCATAGTAAAATTAGGTTAAAAGAACTGAATACGTTCACTTTGGTTACATCAAGGGCTTTGTAGTTGTATATTAGGTTTGTACTATGCGCTTCTCTCCGAACCGTTTCCAGCTGATTTGTCTGTTCGCTTTGTTCCAATTCCTGTTCTCTGCCTGGCCACCTCTTTTTGCTGTTGGGTTGTTTGTATATATGTATATTATGTATATTTGTTTTAATGTTCGCGCCCGAATAGTATTTGTTGTATTTATGTAGTATATACTTTTAGGTTGGTGGTTTCCCGCCCCCTTAATGCGTTGTTTTGCTTTAAGGTTGCGCGCCCGATATTTTCTCTGTTTTTTGTTTTTGTTTTTTTTTTTTGGAACTTTTAATATTTTTATGTTCCTTGTGATTTGTTTTTGTATTATAGTTCACCTATTCTACATTTACATAAATATGTGTACGAATGTATGTACATATATACATACATACATATATTTTCAGAGTACTGCACTCCACTTCCCCTTGCTCATTGCATTACATAAAAGTATATCTTAATTGGGTTTGTCAATTTTATTTTAGTTTTTTTCATTGTTCTGTTTGAGCGACTGCACTTCGCTTTTTTTTGTTTTTTTTTGTTGTTTTGTTCTCTAATCACCACACTTTTTGTAACATTAGGTGTAAATTTGTGTATGTGCATACATATATACTTTCTTTTTGGTGTCAACTTTTTTTTATTTTCACTGCACAGTTTTTTTTTTTGTTCACCGCACAGGTATATATTTGTATGTTTATTGTGGTTTTTGCTTCACCACTAGTGCCTTTCAGTGAGGCTCGAAGGACCATGATTAATTATGTAATAATTTATTAAATTATTGGGAAATACCAACCACTCAATTTAAATTATTCCACTTACACTCACATTCGCGCGAGTATTTAAAAAGAAAAACCAGTGTATTTATAAAACGCACAATATATATATTTATAATTATTATAATTATATTAATTATAAAATTCTGTTGACAACGACAGTCTAATGCTTTGCAATGCTATATGTCGGAGCGGGGGGAACAATGTCGATCAGATCTAAAGGTAGTCTTGATGCGGTGCATTATAGAATTGGACGTTGATGCTGCGCGCGGGATAGGTGTTGCAACTGACGGATTTGTAGGTTGACGTGGCGCAGTGTGTAAACGAATGGATCAAAACGAATGAGTCCGCCATCCTTTTGCCCAGCCTTTTTGTTAAGTGGGATGTAGAAGTGTGGTGAGTTGTGTTGCGTGGTGATGTATGAGTACGCTGTCATCGGAAGTGTTGTATTAGTGTGTGCCAGTTTTTCTCGGTAGAGAGGCAAATGCTTAACTCATTTAAACATCCTGGGCCCCCGAACGTTTTGCTTAGTATTACACGTATGTGCGATATATGCGACTGCATGTATAGCGGAGTACTTCTGGTAGTGTACCCGAGTGCACACAATACCTGTAAATGCTAAGAACGGCTTTGATTTGAAACATATTTGGTATGCATTTGCTTTTGTTTCCTTGATAGGTTTACTATTTGTGGTTTTATTCAAAATTTGTTTATCATTGGTTTGTTCAACTGGCTGTTTATTATTTGCCTTTTCTGTGTTATCGGCTTATAGTGAATAGTAACTCCACGCCTGGCTCAGATGTGGCGAGAATGGGTACTCCTTAGCCCTGGAGTTAGGACTATGAAATTAGAGGGATCTTGCGTGAGAGTGGCCGTGAACGGAGAACGGCTTCAGTTCGTACAGTAGAGAACTCTTCATAATTATTTAATGCTTTGTATAGCTGATTCCTATTAATCACCAATGTGAAGAGCGCTTATGTAGATGAATATTAAACTTTTTGTAAAATGTTATTATAGGTAATATTTAAGTGCGTATGCACTAATTTTACAAGTAGTGGCGCCGCCAACCCTCTAGATTTTTTTTAAATTGTCTTTTTCTCATTATTGGCGAAAGCCATCCTGCGGGGTCGAAAAGTAACATACATTTGAGTTTTTAATATTGTTAGACCGAAATCTTACTTTGTTTTTTCTACCAATATGTGAGGTATTAGACAATTTTGGCTCTAGTAGTAGACCTACGACGTAGCGGCCATTATTTGATCGAGTAGTTGTAGCTTTAGAGAAGTCTTCACAATACTGATCTTCTAGAGTTTGAAATTTCCTTAATTGTGTAAGGTATTTATTTGTATTGTACTCAACTTGAGTTTGTATGGTTGTAACTAGTTCGGTAACTAGTCTACTTTGTGTTTCGCTGTGCAGCGTTTGAACGTTTTGTGCCTTTGAGCAACATGGTGTCTCTTGGCAATTTTTAGTATTGTGGCTTTCGGGTTTTGCTTTTGCAATTAAACCCATTGTTTTTTTTTTTTTTGTAAGAGCGCTTTTTTGGTGTGAGAGGGGATATCTGCTGTAATGAAGCATTGAATTGTGTCTTTTGTGACAATAAAAGCAGATAAATTTGCTTTTGCAGTTTTTATATGTGTGCGCATGTGACAAGCAATTTGTGCAAAGTCTTTTTGACCTGACAAAACTATTTCATTCGTTAACTTTTAAGTTTTTAAACTTTTCGCAAGATTTAAGCCTATGGCCTCTTTCACATAGTTCGCATGACGTTTTTTTTTTTTCAGTTTGGATGTGAACGATTGCGTTTCGTAAAATTTTTTGTTTGAATTGTTTTTGTTACTAACTTGCGGTCTACTTAAGCTTCCATTTTGGTCGTGTTTGTTTTTAGTTTTGATTATTTTTTCTTTTAACCTTTCCGCAATTTCATATTGGGTGGTGAGAAAATCTTTCATTTGTTGTCACGTTGGGCACTTTTTTTTTCCCATAGAAGTAACGACTTTTCTGGTAATGCCGCGGTGCAAATGTTTACCAGAATTGGGTTCCAGCTGTGTGTGGGAATATTTAGTGTCGATAGAATCGACAAACAATTTGAAACAGTGGATTCTAGTTTGATGAATTCTGCACTTCTTCCTTTCTTAATTTTTGGCAAGTTAATTAGCATCGTTACTTGTTTATCGACCAGTATTCTTTCATTTTCGTATCTTGCTTTCAGAGCTTCCCAAGCCAAATTGAAATTATCGTCATTAAGAGCGAACTGTTTTACTATTATGCCTGCTTGACCTTTTCTTTTGTATCGGAGGTGATACAATTTTTGTGCATTTGATAGTTGCGGATGGTTGATGAAAACGGCTGTAAATATGACCCGGAAGGACGGCCATTCATCATAACTTCCATAAAATGTTTCTGTGACTCATGCGGGCACCTCGAGGTTGATGCCTGAACTTGCCTCTTGATATTGTTGCATTTGTGGCAGCTCTACTCTCGGATGTGGAGTAGGTGCAATTGCTTTTATTAGCTTTCATTGATCGGAGATCATAGCTTTTGTTTCTTCATATTGGTCGAGGCAGTTTTCATACATTGCGTATGCCGATTGTTTCAAATTTTGTGATAGGTTTGAATCGTCAGATTCTACTATGGCGTCATGAGCCGCTTGGAGACGAGTCCAGAAATTTTTAAGATTTTGGCCTTTTATTTCTTATAACGATTCAGAGTTTTCTTGAATCGGTGAAGAGGCAAATCTAGTGCAGTATCTTGTTAGACTCTCACGTTCTGAAATAAATTCAGCATCCTGTTTTCGGGGTGAGGCTCCCGCAGGTGTATTTTGATTATTGTTACTGTTAACCATTTTTTCAAAATAATATTATTTTTTTATTGTTGTTTTACGTGCTTTTATTTCAATCAATTAAACGGAAGTGAGGATATTAGTAACAGATATTACATGACAGCTTAACTTAAGTTACAGTGCTATGGATTCTTCGCAGGGATCCAATTAAACTGCTTCGTTCACTCCAACACCTGCCCTCGAAGAATTTTGATTGTATTATAATTTATGAACATTTATTCGTTATGCCCATATTTTCGACGCATTTGTAGTGTTTTTCCATAGGCAGTCCTTTGGTAAGGACATCAGCTGGCATATCTTCTGTTGGCATATAATTCAAGTTGATATCGCCTCTTTGATGCTTCTCGCGTATGAAGTGGTGACGTACATCTATGTGCTTAGTACGTGAATGGAATACTATTCTCTGGACTAATTTCTGTGCACTTTGACTGTCGTTGTAAATAGTTATACTTTCGTGCTTAAACCCGATCTCATTCACCATTTCTCTCTTTTGTAGCTTCACTCAAAGCCATGAATTCGGATTCAGTACTTGAAAGTGATACTGTCTTCTGCTTACGGGCTTCCCAGGATATTGCGGCTCCAGCCCATATAAAAGCGTAACCGGAATATGAACGTCTATCGGTTAAATTACCACCCAATCAGCATCGACGACTGCATACAATTCCTTATCTGTCTGCTTATAAAATAAGCCATAATTTAAAGTTCCTTTTAAATATCTCAGTACTCTTTTGGCCGCTTTCCAATGCTCGAAACTATAACTAGAATTGAATTGGCTTAGAAAATTAACTGCGAATGCTAAATCAGGTCGTGTTGTTACAGCTAAATACAATAGGGCACCAATTAAACATTGATATGAAATATTCTGTATTTCTTTGTTGTCTGACTTAACTGGTTTTTCAAGTTTGCAATTGTATTCGAGGGGTGTCTTGACTGGTTTACAGTCTTCCATTTTAAAACGTTTTAAAATATTAATAACGTAATTTCGTTGATTTAAAAGTAATGTATGATTCTTCAAATCTTGTTTAAATTCAATACCCAGACATATTTTAACTGGTTCTAAATCTTTCATTTCAAAACTTTTCGAAAGAGATTTCTTGACTTCTTTTAACTATTCATGATCATTCGGAGCAATGAGTAAATCGTCTACATAAACTGTAATTAACATTATCTTTGATTTTTGTTTCAATATAAATAAACATGGATCGCATTTAGATGCATTAAATCCTATTTGTTTTAGTTTATTCGTTAATTTTTGATACCATTGAAAACCAGACTGTCGTAACCCATATAAAGATTTGTGTAGTCTACGTACCGGATCTTTGGTTTTCGATATTGACTTTTGCCAACTTTCTGCTGTACGTCGTATCTCTTCAGCTTTTGCCTTTTTTATGTGTGTCGGATATCCTGCTGCTATCTTTTTAAGGATTACATCTAAATATTCAGGTATTTCCATATATACTGCTTCATTTAGGTCACCGTTCAAGTAAGCAGTCATAACATACATTTGATGTATTTGAAGATTCTTTTGGGGTGCAATTGCAGCCATCATTCTGATTGATGTCAATCTCGTAACTGGGGAATAAGTGATATTGAAATCCTCCCTCCCCTGGACGTTGCGACCACCCTTTTTCAACCAGACGTGCTTTTTTAACATTACCTTCTTTTGTACGAAACACAAAACGATTCCCAATAACTTTTCGTCCTAGAGGTCGATCTACTATGTCCCATGTTTTGTTTGAAAATTGAGCCATATGTTCATTTTCAACGGCACGCAGCCACCCAATTTCTTCACTGTTTATAGCTTCTTGAAATGTAGTTGGATCATTTACTAATGATATATTTGCATATTCGCATCGCTTCAAAATCTGCACTAGACTCATACTCATTATCAGTTCTCTTTGTTGTGACTTCTTGAAATAATTTCTTGGGCCGTCCACGGGCTCCGCTTCGAATTAACTTTGGTCTACCTTTACCCCTTTTCGGAACGATTGATTCAGCATTTATGTTTTCATTTTCGCTTTCGCTTGAAGACCCCTCTATTATTTCTTCAGATTCAATTATATTTCCATCTTTTCGTGTATCGAAATCTATCTCCACAGATTCATCTTCACAGTATTTATCATCATATCTATGAATTGTTTCATCTAAAAATTTTATATTTCGACTGACCACAACCCTCTTCTTTTGAGGAGACCACAATCGATAAGCTTTAGCTTTATTCGAATAACCTACTAGTATACATTCTTCAGACCTGGAAACAAATTTGCCATTGGACTTATCTTTTATTATAACGTAACATTTTAAACCAAATGGTCTGAAGTGAATGACTGTGGGAGTTTTACCTGACCACATCTTGATAGGCACTTCATCTTCTAGGACTTTTGTAGGACACCTATTTCGAATATAGTTCGCTGTGTTTACAGCCTCTGCCCAAAATATTGTTTTTAATCTTGCTTGTGTTAACATACATCTAGACATTTCTAAAAGAGTTCTATTTTTTCTTTCAGCTATGCCATTTTGCTGTGGTGTATTAGGAGGGGTCAATCGCCGCTTAATTCCACATTCATTTAAATAGTTTTGAAATTCGTTACTCATATATTCTAACCCGTTGTGCGTCTGTAGTGTTTTAACTTTCTTCCCTGTATACGTTTCCGCCATATTCTTAAATATTTTAAATTTTTCCAAAACTTCTGACTTATTTTTCATGAAATAAACCTCGGAATATCTCGAAAAATCGTCTGTGAATATCACGAAGTACTTTGCACCTGAATGTGAGCAAACCTTCATTGGACCGCAAACGTCTCTGTGTACAATCTCTAGTAACTCGGTTGTACGTTGATCCCTGTGCTTCGAAAATCTTTCTCGTGTTTGTTTTTCGCTTAAACATATTTCGCAAGTTTGCAGTTTTTCATTTGTATGAAAATTTATACCGTGTACCATACCAATTGCGCGTTTTAAATATTTTTCGTTTAGATGGCCCATTCGTACGTGCCATGTATTTATGCTTTTTGACTTCATTTTAGAAAATCTCGCAGATTGATCAAAACCTTTAACGTAGTACAAGTCACCGATTCTTATCGCTGTCAGAATAGTTTCCCCATTCTTTGAAATGACAGCTTCATTTCGCCGAAAAATTACTTCATTCCCCTTATTCGTAATTTTGGAAACGGAGAGTAAATTCGTTCTTAAATCTTTAACGTACAATACATCTTCGAAATTAATTCGCTCTTCGCTATCATTTTCGTTGATAATAACTTTAACGTTACCTATACCCGTGATTTTAGCTGCGTTGTTGTTTGCTAGGCTGAGAGTCTTGCTAATCTCTCTAAAGTTATTGAATTCGCTCTTTTTCGCACTCATATGTGATAAACAGCCGCTGTCTAAGCACCAATATTCGCTGGAGTTGGTTATTGTACATGCTGATTCGAATAACATGGATTTTTCGAAGTTCTCCTTTTTCGTTCCAATAGTTGTATTGTGGTTTTTTACCTTTTGTCTTGGTGGACAATTTGGCGATATGTGACCAACTTCGCCCCACTTGTAGCAAGTCCGTTTATCTTGCTTTTCTTTTGTTGACTTTTTGTTGTGATTGTTAGAAGACTTACCGTCATTTGTATATCTGACGTTTATTCTTCGTTGAGCAATTAACACGTTATGCTCTGCTGCTGCTTCTTTTGCTTGCCTGGATTGTTCTTCTTTCAGTATTTCAACTCTTAAAATGTCTGGCTTGGGGAGTTCATCTCGAGTTTCCAGCGCACATCGGAAAGTCTCAAACGAATCTGGTAAACTATAAAGAAGAAATAAAAATAATAAATCATCCCCAACAGTAACATTTATTTCCTTCAATTTGTTAACAGCATGGAAAAATTCGTTTAGATGTTTGCGAACGTTATCGCATTGCTTCATGCGGGCGAGTGCAATACGTTTCAGTAAGGTGGCTTTTCGCGCAGGACCCTTTGACTGGAACGTAGACTCTAATTTTTTCCACATTTCGTGTGAAGTTTCGCATTCATTTATCAAACCCAATTCTGATGGTGTAATTGAAAGCATTATATCCGCACAGGCCTTCTGATCGAAATGTACCCACTTCGCTGCGTTGTTGTCGTTTGGACAAGGTATAGCTCCAGATGCGTAGCTCCATAAATCAGCTTTTACAAGAATTGCACGCATGTGCAACTTCCACGTATCGTAGTTATCCGCGTTTAGCGTTTAGCGGATCAATCCTCACAGTTGAGCTCGCCATTTATATTATTATTACCATATATAATTCAATTGATGATGTACAAAACTTTTTAATCAATGCAGCCAATACAATATAACTTTAATTTAAAAATCTATGGCCTGGGCTCATAACCTGTTGTTTTACGTGCTTTTATTTCAATCTATTAAATGGAAGTGAGTGATATTAGTTACAGATATGCATAGTAAAATTAGGTTAAAAGAACTGAATACGTTCACTTTGGTTACATCAAGGGCTTTGTAGTTGTATATATGTAGGTTTGTATGTATGCGCTTCTCTCCGAACCGTTTCCAGCTGATTTGTCTGTTCGCCTTGTTTCAATTCCTGTTCTCCGCCTGGCCACCTCTTTGTGCTGTTGGGTTGTTTGTATATATGTATATTATGTATATTTGTTTTAATGTTCGCGCCCGAATAGTATTTGTTGTATTTATGTAGTATTCGCGCCCGCTTTATGCGTTGTTTTGCTTTAAGGTTGCGCGCCCGATATTTTCTCTGTTTTTTTTTTCTGTTTTTTTTTGTTTTTGGAACTTTTAATATTTTTATGTTCCTTGTGATTTGTGTTTGTATTATAGTTCACCTTTTCTACATTTACATAAATATGTGTACGAATGTATGTACATATATACATACATACATACATACATATATTTTCAGAGTACTGCACTCCACTTCCCCTTGGTCATTACATTACATAAAAGTATATCTTAATTGGGTTTGTCAATTTTATTTTAGTTTTTTTATTGTTCTGTTTGAGCCACTGCACTTTGTTTTTTTTTTTTTTTGTTTGCTGTTTTGTTCTCTAATCACAACACGTTTTGTACTATTAGGTGTAAATTTGTAAATGTGCATACATATATACTTTCTTTTTGGTGTCAACTTTTTTTTATTTTCACTGCACAGTTTTTTTTTTCACCGCACAGGTATATATTTGTATGTTTATTGTGGTTTTTGCTTCACCACTAGTGCCTTTCAGTGAGGCTCGAAGGACCATGATTAATTATGTAATAATTTATTAAATTATTGGGAAATACCAACCACTCAATTTAAATTATTCCACTTACACTCACATTCGCGCGAGTATTTAAAAAGAAAAACCAGTGTATTTATAAAACGCACAATATATATATTTATAATTATTATAATTATATTAATTATAAAATTCTGTTGACAACGACAGTCTAATGCTTTGCAATGCTATATGTCGGAGCGGGGGGAACAATGTCGATCAGATCTAAAGGTAGTCTTGATGCGGTGCATTATAGAATTGGACGTTGATGCTGCGCGCGGGATAGGTGTTGCAACTGACGGATTTGTAGGTTGACGTGGCGCAGTGTGTAAACGAATGGATCAAAACGAATGAGTCCGCCATCCTTTTGCCCAGCGTTTTTAGTAAGTGGGATGTAGAAGTGCGGTGAGTTGTGTTGCGTGGTGATGTATGAGTACGCTGTCATCGGAAGTGTTGTATTAGTGTGTGCCAGTTTTTTACGGTAGAGAGGCAGAAGCTTATTTCATTTAAACAATAGCGAATCGGGGACGATTCATTTTAGGAAGAGGGGAGTTAATGACAGCCTCCGCATAGCAACCTTACCATTGCTGTAAACAAAATTGAGTTTTTGCATTTTGCAATTACATTGTATCATAAATTAAAAATCTTAATTAACGTTTTTGATTACTTAAGAATTCGATATGCTTTTTCCGTTCTGAATCCAATAATCCATTCTCATCAAAACAATATCGTTCGCCTTCACAATGAGGCATCACAATAGCAATTGAAACGAAAATAGAACGCTTAACGTTCTGCTGGAATATGCTGAAACAGCTAATATGTATTGTAATTAACTCTTTCTTTGTTCTAGATTCAATCAAGCTGGTGCTTACACTTCAGCTTTAGTTTAAACTTAAAGTAAATAAGACCAAAAAGTATAAATATTAGTATTTCGGAAATAAGGATTTGATTTGTATCTAATAATCCACGGGAATCACACGTATTCTTATATTATCCGCGCGTTGGCGGATACAAAATATATATTTTTTTAACATTTCTCGTCGCGGGAATTAATTTGCAAGGCGCTAATGGCAGACAAATCGCTCTCCTTCCACTCAGCTTCAATTGAAATCTGCTGCACGTAAATTAAAAAGGCGCTTAAACGTGAGGAAGAATTCAACAAGGAAATGTATTTAAAGAAGCTGTGTCCAAATTCAAGGAAGCAAAATTCCCTTTGTTAAGCCCAAAAGTCCATTAAGCCACCAACTGACTCCAACATGCCTGTATGAAACATGGGTGAAAATTGGGCTCGAAGGCCAATTGTTTTGCAAATCACCTAGAAAAGGTATTTCAACCAAATTTCCCAAGGAACAACTTTGAGTTGTCCAGTTTACCCAACACAGTTAATGAGTCACTCGAGTCACTTAACATTTCACCTTCTGAAATTATTAGAATAATAAAAGAATTTAACCCAAAAAAGTCACCAGGACATGAGAATATTACCCCAAAAATGTTAATTGAGTTACCAAATATTGCTGAAGAAGTGCTCTCTTTGCTCTTCACTGCAATTCTTAATATCGGATTCTATCCTAATTCGTAGAAAAAGTCGCAGATTATCTTGATAAATAATCCTGGGAAAGACTTAACACAGCCGTCTTCATACACACCAATCAGTCTTGTACCCTGTTTTTCTAAAATATTTGAAAAAGTGTTGCTATCAAAGATGTCTCCTTTCCTCCACGAAAATAATATACGAGTAATACCAACCAACCAACCAAATAAGGTTGTTGTGGTATTCAAACTCAATGTTGTTTTGATACTTCCTTTTTTAGAATTGTTTGTTGAGGTGATAGTGCATTTTTATTGATCCAACTCAAGGTTTTTTAGATTTTGTTTACTGAAACAAAAAGTTCTTTTGATGTTTGTTGCTATTATAAGGAATACGTTCCTTAACTCGCACCAAACATGGCACGATAGAGCAAGAAGATAGAACTACTAACGAAATAAAAAAAAATGTTTGAGCACAGAGAGTACTGTTCAGCTATATTTCTAGACGTGGGTCAGGCGTTTGATAAGGTATGGCATGAGGGCCTTTTATATAACATTAAAAAAATTCTACATTTAAAATTGTATAAAACATTAGAGTCTTATTCAAATAATAGACAATTTATGGTGAAAGTAGGAGATTTCATATGGGATGAAAGACAGATAAGGGCAGTGTTTTAGGCGCAACTTTATACATAATGTCCAACGGCTAATAACATATTGACTTCAACTTTTGCGGATGACATAGCTTTAGTGAGCCGTAACAAATGCCACATTATAGCATCAAAAATACTAGCGGAGCACTTGAGTTCTGTCGAAGACATTTTCGCTTAGACAAGAAATAAGTGTGGCAGTAAAAATTAACAATATTACAGTACCCCAAGCGAATGGAGTAACTTATATTGGTATTCACCTATATATATACGACTTATCTGGTATAATAACTTGCATGAAGATAAGAGCTGCAAATTTAAATTTGCTTTTAAATAAAAACTCCAAACTTAGCCTGGACTACAAAGTGCTTTTATATAATGCAGTCATAAAGCCGATTTGGATGTATGGCATTCAACTGTGCGGTACGACCTGTGTAACTAATATTGATATAATACAAAGGTTTCAATCAAAAATGTTTAAAACAATCACGTGTTCACCATGGTACATGCGTAATGAAAATATTCATTAAGACCTTGGTATTCCTATGGTATAAAAAAAATGGAAGACAGCAGAATTAAATATATGTATATATAAACTCCGAGATCACCCAAACCCTTTGGCTAATGCTTTGGTACATTCTTGCGATCAAACATGCCTTAAAAGAAGAGATATGCCTGCGTACTTAGGAGCATCGTATCACCAAAACAGCTCAATCACTTGCTTGAGCTTGTCTAGTTTTTAATAGATCTAAGATTTTGTTATTTATTGTCAAGCTTTAAAAAAAGCAGAACCTATAAATAAAATAATAATATTGAAAAAAAAAAAAACACAGCTGTAGTACTGAAAAGTCAGTTGTAATAACTCGATCGTCGCCAACGGCTGCCCTGCAGGGAAATAAAATATATCAAACTAAACCTTGCGTTTTATTTACTTATTATAGTAGTATTTCATTCGATTTTTTGTACAAAACTGGTCTGGTCAAACGAACTTCCGCTTATCAAAGACAAATATATGTAAATATTATTAAAAGACTACATTGCTAGTCTCCTATCTCTCACTCGCGGCTATTTGGGGATGATAAATTGTCTTTACTACTTTTTTTAATATACTTCAAAAGTTGTACAATAATATGGCATTAAATGAAATGAAATTATATTGCTCATGACAAAACACAAATATATCCTTCTTTTTGTCTTTAATTATTTATTTAATTATTTATTTAAGTGTTTGTTTATGTATTTACTTTGTACTGCCTCAGCATTGGCGAAGGTAACATATTGCGAGAGAAAAAGTAATTATTCAATATTAGTGGACTGTATGTACATATGTGTTTTTAAAATAGTGAGAATTACACAGTTTCATATCTTATCTAATATGTTGAATATTCTTGAGTATAATAATACTAATTATATTGATGCGTACTGAATGTTCCTTGGTATCAACGTACATGTTTATTTTTGAATAATTTCATTATGTCGAAAAGAACATACAATATTTAAGTGGTTCACAAAAAAGAAAAAAAAGTTACAGCTCAAAAAGAAACAACGGAAAAACTTCCAAAGCTCACTTCGTTTTTTACGGTTGAAGAAACAACGAGGGATTATTCATTCTCATCACCGCAAGACAAAAGTACCTCTGAGTGTCTCCAGGAAAAAGAGGTTACATGTGACGAAAATTACAAACATACATTAGATGCTGAACCATCGACTTCAAGCCACTGTTAATTAATAACTGCAAGCTTAGAAAATGTATCTGCATCTCCTGATCCTAGTACTTACTGTGGCGACGATTTACCGGAAGAAGTCTGTGATATTTGGATTCGAAAAAGACCAAAGTTTTTCCAAAATATATAAAGTGACTTCTCTGAAACTTCTACATTTTTATTCGTAAATTGACGAATGATGAGTCTTTACAAAGAAAATCGCTCCTTTATTCACCAGCAAATAAATCTGTATACTGTTATTGCTGCCGTCTATTTAATATCACTACTGGTACTGGACATAATTTAAGTTCTCATAATGGATATAAAGATTGGAAGCATATAAGTAACTTATTGATAGAGCATGAGAACAGTTTACAGGATTGGACTGGAATTGATACTGAGTTGCTGTCTCAACATAATACAGAAATTAACTATTGGAGGAATATGCTTAGGAGGATTGTTGCAGTAGTGAAATTTTTGGCTTCAAGAGGTCTTGCTTTTCGTGGCAATAATGAGACAGTAGGATCGTAAAATAATGGGAATTATTTGGGATGCTTAGAACTGATTATTGAATTTGATCCTTTTCTTGCTGATCACACACAAAACTGCGGAAATCTTGGAAAAGGAAGTACATCATATTTATCGGCAAATATTTGTAATGAATTTATTAATTTAATGGGACAGCAAGTTTTGAAAACCATTGCCAAAGTACTTAAATTAGCAAAGTACTATTCTATTAGCGTAGATTCTACGCCAGATACCACGTTGACCAACTAACTTTCATAGTTAGATACGTACAAGACGGACAGCCTATTGAGAGATTAATGCAATGAATGTGGATAAACATAATGCGCAATATATAGCAGATACCATTTTAAACTTTTTTGAAAGCCTTGATATTCTTATAAAAGATTGTCGCGGGCAGAGCTATGACAATGCATCAAAAATGTCTGGAAAGTACTCTAGTGTTCAGTCAAGAATAAAAGGAATTTGCGAATTTGCGATTTACGTTCCATGTGCGGCACATTCGCTAAATTTAGTGGGTGTTCAGGCTGTTGAGTGTGTTACTGATGCGGTATCATGCTTTCAATTTGTACAATAATTGTTCAATTTTTTCTCGGCTTCGACAAAACAATGGACAATTTTGACAGAGCATCTATTTATTTATTTATTTAGTAAAGTCTATGAACATTAATTTTTACAGACTAATGAAAAACTAGGATGCACATTAGAATTCTAAAATAATTAAATTACAATAACATGAATAGATAACTTAAACTAAAAAACAGAATTGAGGGTATTAATGAAGGATTCCCTAGTGTGAGAGAAATCAAGAAGAACATAGCCCTCTTGAGGGGAGCATATTCAGCAAAATTAGTTCTTTTTTGTAATAAAATGGGGAAATGGACCTGAGACAACGCTGGGGAGTATTGAAGTTAAGTTTCCCTAATAAATAGGGACAGTCAATACCACCGTTAATTGCATTGAAGACAAACGAAAGGGAGAGAACGGATCTTTGATTTTCCAGTAATTTAAGATGTAAAAGCAATAAACGCGATGTATACGATGGTATTGAGTCAACAAACTTTAAGAAGCGGAGAGCGTATTTAAGAAAGATGTTTTGAACACGCTCGATCCTGTTAATAGACGATATGCAATATGGTCTCCAAATAAACACTGCATACTTCAAAATGGACCGCACAAAACATGTGTACAGTAATTTTAACGTGTAGGGGTCGGAAAAATTTGTAGAATTTCAACGGACAAAGCCGAGTACAGAAAATGATTTTGAAGTGATATAGTTGATGTGATTACTGAAAGAAAATCTGTTGTCAAAGATTACCCCAAGATCTTTGATTTCAGTAATCAATTTTAGGACGCAATTAGAAATACTGTAGCTGGAAGATAAGATGTTGCGGCCTCTACCATAAGAGATCTGTGAACATTTATCTAGATTCAGAAAAAGCTTCGAGTTCAGGCACCCATTATGAAAAATATCAATATAACATTGAAGTTTGTGTACATCTTGTGTGTTTTTGGTTAATGCGAAAATGTTTAAGTCATCTGCATATAACAGAAAGTTGGCGAAAGAGAAGCAGCAGGAAATGTCGTTGATAAACAGCACAAAGAGAAGTGGTCCCAAGAAGCTTCCTTGTGGGACTCCCGAAGACGCAATGAATGAATCAGATGACACTCCATCGACACTGACAACGCATCGTCTGTTTTGCAGATATGATTTAATCCACTTCAAGAAGACCGAGTGAAACCCTAGAGATGATAATTTTTTAATAAGAATATATTCACAGTCACCGACTAAACCTCGTACTGAGCAGTTGAGTTAGCGTCTTTCTCTGAGTTTATAGCTATTCACATATCTCTCTTTTGGTGTTTTTTTTTGCACATCGGTCTGCTTACTTAAGTAACGCGATTAATACTTTTTTTTTTTTAAGTGAGAAATTTAATTCAATATTTATATAAGTGTATTATAATTTTTCCACTATGCCCCCGGTGGGCTTCCAGTTCGGGGACAACAGGTTTGCTGCGCTGGCCCAAGGTCCCCAACCAAAACGTAAAAAATCGTATCAAAAACTGCAAGATGCTTTTCCTGACTTACCGCCAATAAAAAGTGATGACCCAAAGTATATTGTGATTAAATCCGATGAGAATACTACACCCCTTTCGAAGGTTTCTTGTTTTCGTGTTTACAATGCCTTACTTACCGTGAGCAAAGATATAAACAAAATTAGTGAATTACGCGATGGCAGTCTATTACTGCTAGTGAAAAATAAGCAAGTAGCAGAAAAGTTTATAAAAACGAAATTTCTTTTCAATATTGGCGCCGTTAACGCTAGCTATCATCAACATCTTAATTGTAACAAAGGCACCATTTATGCACCGTTTTTAAACGATGTGCCTGAAAGTGAAATAATAGAAGGACTGAGTTCTTACGAAGTTTCCGCGGTTTATAAGTTCACTCGCAAAGTTGAAGGTGTTATAAAGCCTACTGGTGTTATCCTAATATCATTCAACAGTTATTCCCTTCCAAACAAAATAAACATAGCATGGAGGATGACCTCTGTGCGACCGTACGTGCCTAATCCAATGCGCTGCAGGTCATGCCAGAAATTGGGTCATACGCAAAAACATGGTAAAGGTTCCCCAACATGCGATATTTGCAATTTTCCTTCTCCACACGATAATGACTGCATCCGAGTCATGTGTGCGAATTGTTCTGGCGAGCATCTCTCTTCTGACTATACGTGTCCAAAGTATATGCAAACCAAAGAAATTTAAAAAATAAAGACACTAGAAAAGTGCAGTATGCACGATAGAGAAAATACTTCCCTCCCTTCCCTCACTGCCAGCTTTGCACATGTGCTTCAACCTACAAAAGAGGTATCCTCTGTAACCACCACACCAACAAAAATTTCAGCCACCAACAATTCCACAAAATCTAAAAATATTCATAGAACTGCCAACAATGACTTGTCTAGTACATCAAAACAAAATGCAGAGGTCACCTCTGCACCCAACTCATCAATAAACTCTTTAACTAGTAAAAATCACTCACCAAACGCCAACAATAAGCATATTTCCATCAACAAGCCTGCATCGATCAGTTCAGACTACAACAACGTCTCTCATTCAGCTAAAAATATCAGCGACAACTGTACCCAACAAGACTCTTTCTTAAATCCCAAACTATTCAGTCCAACAACAGCCTCTTTCATTTCTAACTTAAACAACTCCTTAAACTCGCTTAATAAATATACTAACTTCAACAATACTACTACCAACACTACTGTGCAATCTAATCCACCTAATCACGAAAATCTCTTTCCAACAACAAACATTTCCAACGATAATCAATACTCTACTGAATATACTGAACAAATAGAAATTGACTCTCAATAAATACGCTTAGCTTTTACTCTCTTTTGAACTAGTTCTCAATTGGTGACACTCAGCTTCAACTGACTGCTCATACGAGTTGAAATTCTAGCTCTCTTCTGTTTCCCTTTTTCTTTTTTTTTTCTACATAGATCTTATGATTCCAATATTGCAATGGAATTTAAATGGCTACACTAATAATTACAATGAGCTTCAATTATTAATACAAGATCTTGCCCCAGCTATTATACTCTTAAATGAAACTCACATCTCTTTCAACTTGTCGGCTTTTACTCCTAAGCAGTACACTGGCATGTTTCACAATCTTCCACATATCAGCACAAGTAAAAGAGGCATTGCGATTCTCATAAGAAGAGATATTCCACACAAAATTAATGCCATTCAATCCAACTTGCTGGCTATGTCGATCGAAATTATATTAGTTAAAAAAAATCACCATTATCTGCACCTATATTGCACCAAACGAACAATTTACCAGTACCGACATCCTGCAATTAATCAACCAAGCTTCTACTCCTTTAATTTTCGCTGGTGATTTTAATGCATGGAGTCCACTATGGGGTTCTCCAATAGCCAACAAGAGGGGCAAATGCATTGAAGACGCTTTACTTTCCTCTAACTTAATATGTTTGAATAACGGATCCGCGACCCACTTTTCCACTCACTCCACTTTTTCCCATGTAGATCTTACAATGTGCACCGACACACTTGCCACAGAGTGCGATTGGAGTATACTCGATCACCTGCATGGAAGCGATCACTTCCCCATTGTACTAAAATTGCACCTAGGTGCAACAACAAAAAACCACAAAATAAATAAGGTATTCAAAACTGATTACGCTGATTGGGAGAAGTTTCAGACTCATTGCGAGATAAATGGCAATAATACCCCAATATCTGACAACCCCAACCAAGAATGTGCGAGTTTAACAAAAATTATGTTAGCATTCCTCATACAAAGCCAACAGCAAGTTCCAAGAGTGTTCCTTGGTGGAATAAAGAAATCGCTGAAATGCGGGCAAAAAAACAGACAGCTTGGTATGAATACAAACGGGCTCGTTCACTAGTTAACTTAATATCTTTCAGGAAAGCCAATGCTCTTTTCCGTCGTTCCGCGAAACAGGCCAAGCGTAAATGTTTTCAGGATTTCACAAGCAAAATAAATCTTTCGTCCAGTCCTAAGTTAATATGGAACGCATTAAAAAAACTTTCTGGAGTGCCTAGAAATCTAACCATTCAATGCGTAAAGGGGCCAACAGGTTTGGTAACCAATCCATCCGAAATTTTCGAGTTATTTGCAAACCACTATTCTGAAACAAGCTCAGATACTTCATTCAGCACACAGTTTCAAACCTCTAAGTCCACCACTCTGTCCGACACTTCCTACTCTGCCTCCCCTCTTTCTTTTTCTGCCAAACAAATAGAAACCAGCATTTCACTGTCTGAATTCGAATTCGTTGCATCTCTAAGGGTAAGTCCCCGGGGCAAGATAAAATTTCTTATCCAATTATCAGACATATGCCGAAAAGTCTCAAGCTCCGATTGGTAAAGCTTAATAACAAAATTTTCAATACTGGTGTCTACCTCCAATTTTGGAAAACGTCATGTGTTATACCAATACTTAAACCACACAAATCCTCCGATGAACTTGCTAACTATAGGCCGATTTCCCTCCTTCCATGTATGGGAAAAATTTTGGAAAAGATCGTGGCAAACCGCTTGATGTGGTATGCTCAGCGAAACAAGTTCATATCACCGAATCAAGTCGCCTACAAAAAAGGTCAAGGCACGTTAGACGCTTTAATCCAACTAGACTATTTCATTACTAACGCTTTGTCCAGCAAAAACCACGTATCCATACTATCTCTGGACTTCACAGAGCTTTCGACAAAATTGGAGCCCATATTATTATTCGACAACTTAGAAAATGGAAAATAGGCCAAAATATGATACGTTTTATTACTACCTTTCTCACAAACAGAAAACTCAAAGTCAACGTAAATGGTTTCCTTTCTTCAACACTCCCGCTTAGTAACAGTACGCCGCAAGGCTCACCTCTTTCAGCCTTCCTTTTTATCATTGCTTTCGATGATATTAAAAGGATGATAAAAAATTACAAAGGAGTTGAGCACCAGATCTATCCTGACGATGTTCTAATCTACACAAAATTCTCTGACGTTAATTTAGCTCAATCTTTATTTGCTAATATACTCGACAGAATTGAGACTTGGTCACTGGAGTCTGGTGCTTCACTTTCTTTAGACAAAACACATATCCTTAATGTATGTAGAAAGCAAAATTGCAACGGTATTTCACTTACCCACAGCCAAACTAACATCGAATGTAAAACACAGCTGAAAATATTAGGATTTTTGACTCTAAGTATAACTTTAATGCTCATTGTAAATATGTCAGAAACTCGTTAATGACGCGATTAAATATTGTTAAATATCTCTCGTCTAAGCATTCATTTATCCATCCGAACACACTAGTCAATGTTGTCAGAGCTTTGCTAACTTCAAAAATAGCTTATGGGCTCCCCATCTATGGCAATTGGCCCAAAAGAAGTATCAACCTTTTAAATGCACCATACCATTGCGCAATACGACGAAGTCTCCGGGCCTTTCCAACCTCGCCAATAAAAACGATAATGGCTGAATCTGGTTTACCAACTATTCAAAATAAAATTATAGATTCTTCGCTCCAAATTCTTGCGAAAACGGCTGGGAACACCAACCCATTACTAAATACAACTATCACTCATGCCACGAAAAAAAGAAAAATTCAAAGAATACAATCGGCTATTTCGAGATGCTTAAGTTTCGCTGCAGAAAATAATATTTTACGTAACGCAACATGCAAATTTACCACACGACATCCTCCCTGGCTGATCAATGATAAAATCCTACAGAATAAGCTTATGTTTTTGTCCAAGCAAAACACACCAAACGAAGTCTTTCAACAAACCTTTGCTGAACTGGAATCTAATTATACAAATAATGGCTGGAAGTTATTGTTTACGGATGGCTCCAAGTCCATCGATTCCACATCATTAGCAGTTGTCACTGCCACAGGAGAAATTATTTGCAATTGGCTTCTCCCCTCAACGAGGCTCTGTATTTACCGCTGAAGGATCTGCTATCCTCCATGCAGTTAATCACGCAAAAAAGACTAAAGGAAAGTTCCTCATCTGTACAGACAGCAAATCGTGTATGTCGGCAATAACGTCTCCTTCCAATCGCAATCCCATAATAGAAATTATCAGGGACGCGGTCATTGGTGCCCCTCAGAAAATCCAAGTAATGTGGATCCCTGGCCATGCTGGTATTACAGGCAACCACTTTGCAGACCTCGCTGCAAAAAATGTAGCCAGGACTCCTGCCTTAACATACTATGTCTCATCCAAGCAAGACATTTCTAACCTTATTAAGCAAAAAAGGCATAAAAAAAACGCAAGCGAATGGAAAACATTTAAACATCACTACGCGGTCATAAACCCAGCCAGAAATCGAATAATCTACTCGTCAACTGTTCCAACTAGCGCAATGAACACATATACCCGATTAAGGATTGGACACACCACCATAACACACGCCCACTTACTATCGAGTAAAAGCCCATCCATTTGCCCCCTTTGCGAGGACACCGCTTCTATCAAACACTTACTCACACTCTGTCCGATGCTTCACTCAACAGCCCACAACTCTGGCAACATTGATCTCATAAAACTACTAAGCGAACCTTCAGAAAAAAACGTTATGATTGTATATAGATTCTTAAAAACCAACGATTTCTTAAAAAATATTTAAGCAACTTACATCTTTACTAACCCTTAGCAAATAGAATTTTTACCTAGTTATAATTACAAGGCGGCTGAAGGCCTCGTAGCCAGTGCTGCGTTTATGTATTTGTATAATAAAACTCCTTTTGTTATATGAATTATTATAAATAAATAAGTAAATAAAAATTAATAAGAATATTGTGTGAAACTTTATCAAAGACTTTAGAGAAATCTGTGTAGACACAATCTACCTGAAATCCAGCGGAGAATGCAGACATACAATAATCGCTAAAAACTGCTAAGTTTGACACAGTTGAGCGCCCAGAGACAAGCCCATGCTGATTGACATTAATTATTGATTTTACTGCAAAAAATTATTTATTTTTAACAGTACACTCAAAAATTTTCGAAATAGTAGAAAGTTTAGAAATAGCCCTGTAGTTAGAGACAGCATCCTTTCTACCACCTTTATGAATAGGGGTAATGCATGTCAATTTCCAGTCAGAAATAAAATTCCCGGTGGCGAGAGACTTATTGAAGATAAGCATTAGAGGATATACTAAGGCAGTACAATTCCAACTTAGAAGAAGACTTAATATCACAAATAGCCTTGGCAATATCGTTCTGTGAAAGACACAGTGTGCCAAAATTTATGGATGGGAAGTTATTAGCTGAAAAAGTGGAACTAGTACCACCATCTTGAACATAGTTCGATTTGAAAAATTCAGCGAACAAATTGGAGATTTCGACCGGAGTACATGCCGACTTATCACCCCAGCTTAAAGCAGAGGGAATGGCCGAACACGCTCTTCTTGATTTTACAAAGTTCCAAAAGAACTTAGGGTTCGACTTAATTGCAGACTCCGTATTATTAATAAACCTTTTATAGAGAAACTTACCCAATTCATTAAACAGTTTTGTTTAGTGCTGATATTGAACAAAGGAAACATGAGATTTAGTTGAAAAGAATTTTCTATAGTATTTATTTCTAAGATTTTTTAGACGTTTAAGGTCCTTTTTGTACCAAGGCAACTTATATGGTTGTATGTGTTTGAGCGGGATATTATAATGACAAAATTCCTGAATTGATTTCTTAAAAGTGGAGAAACTATTAGCAGTATCAAGTCCCGATAGTAAATCATCCCATTTAATTTCCACCTCAAACTCTAGCGGGGAATGATGGATGGTGGCTAGAGTAATTGAAGAGAATCCATCAAGAAACCTTAATTTTAAATTATCACTAAGAGAGACTAAGTCAAGAAATCGATCGAGACTTTTTGAATATGAGTTGATTTGAATCAGATTGAGACTAAGCATGCTATCAATGGGAAACAAGTCCTGAGAAGACGAAAACTTTGAAGGAATAAGAGCAGGACTATATGAACAACCAGACCAGACGATATTGCTTAAATTAAAATCACCCAGAACACAAATATTATTCTCTTTCATCTTATTCAATACCAGCGAGGAAATATTATTTGCGTGCAACTTATACAACTCTATAGGACTATTAGGAGGAATATATGAGACTGCAATGAACAGAGCATCATTGACACGGATACATAGTTGGTAAAGAATAGAATTTAGGAGGAGGAGGATTTATAGAGTCCTAAAGTCTCTTTCGGAAACTAAATGGTCTGCATGTGTTAATGCTATTAATGCTTTGCAAAATGGTTATTTAAATATTTCTGTAGTATTGTCTTCAATAGCAAGTGACACCAATCAAACAGGAGACACTAGAAAAGAAGCCCAAAGCCTAGAAAAAGAAAAAAGGGAAAATTTGAGACTGCTCTTCTAAAGAAAATATGGAATGATCTTTTGGGAATTATGAATAAAACAAGTTTATGTTTACAGAAGAGCACCCTGACCATGGACATTGTAACGAAACTTTACGAATCTCCGATCAGTTAC
>CM050322.1:76632057-76657057 GCA_027475135.1 Bactrocera correcta | reverse complement strand
TATTCACACAATTTTACACAAAATTACGGCAGAAGAAATAGTAATAATAATACCAGATTTTCGCGTAGAAGCACTAACAACAATAATACCACACTAACACCTGAACCAATGGAAATAGGTGTACTTGAGGAAAACGAAGTAAATTTTTTAATAACGCCTCAAGAACAAAACTCCCCATAATAAATATAACGATAGGAAAAACTAAAATTAGTTGCCTTATAGATACAGGATCAACTACAAGCATATTAAAAGAAGGGATACTATCGGAAAATTATCCCAAAATAACAATCAAATATGCTATAAAATACAAAACTTTAAACGGAGTAAATTAAATAAAAAGTGTAGTAACCACACCATTTCCAAAAGAATTTGGATGCTTTGGCACCCTTCAGTGGAAACTATTGAACTTTTCAAACACAAAATTTTCAGGTATAATAGGAGAAATTTTCTTAAAACCTTTACAAGCAAAAATTAATTGTGCGGAAAACTACGTTGAAATTTTAAAAAATATTAAAATTTATTTCGAAGAATTTAATTATTCCCAATACATAGAGAATGTTTGCAATTTAGAGCATGCTAAACAAAATTATCTAAAAGATAAATGCAATTTTTCCCATTTAAATAAAGAAGAACATCAAGCAACCTTAAGGCTGCTCAATGACTTCGAAGGCCTTTTCTTTAAAGAAGGAGATAAACTATCATGCACCAATGAGGTACAGCATGAAATTATAACAAAAACGTGTGCATCCTCAAATCCATGAAGAAGAGATAAAATGTCAAATTGAAGAAATGCTACAACAGAAAATAATTAAAGAAAGCAATTCACCCTACAATAGTCCCTTATGGATTGTAGAGAAAAAAGCAGACAATTCCGGGAAAAAGAAATATAGAATTGTCATCGACTACAGAAAATTAAACGAATTTACCGTGGATGACAAATTTCCAATTCCAAACTTAAATTCAATCCTAGACAAACTAGGTAGATCACAGTACTTTACCACCCTGGATTTCACCAAATCTCAGTTAGAGAGGAAGACAGAAGAAAAACGGCCTTCTCAACACCATTTGGTCATTACGAATTTAATCGAATACCATTTGGATTAAAAAACGCTCCATCAACTTTTCAAAGATTGTTGAATAGAGTCCTTAAAGAACATATTAATAAAATATGCGTCGTATATATGGATGATATTTTAGTATTTGACACTTCTTTAGAAGAGCATTTAAATTAGTTAAAGCAAATATTTGAAGCCTTAAGGCTAGTAAAGCTAAAAATACAAGTGGACAAATGCGAATTTCTCAAGAAAGAAACTCAATTTTTGGGCCACATTTTAACATTAGAAGGAATTAAGCCAAATCCAGCCAAACTTAAAATCATACAAAACCTAAAGATACCTAATACTACAAAAAGAATAAAATCATTATTAGGTATGACAGGATTTTATTGGAAATTTATGAAGGATTATGCAAAAATTGCACATCCTATGACGCAATATCTAAAAAAAGGACAAACAATAAATATATACAACCCACAATTTATTGCAGGTTTTGAAAAACTAAAGGATGTAGTTACAAATTCACCTATATTACGATATCCTAATTTTAATAAACAATTTAGGATTACAACTGATGCTAGAAATTTCGCATTAGAAGCAGTTCTGTCTCAAGATGGTCACCCCATTGCATATGCATCAAGAACACTAAATAATCATGAAAAAAAATTACGCTACTATCGAAAAAGAACTTTTAGCGATAGAATGGGCCGTGAAATATTTTAGACCTTATGTCTTTGGTAGGCAATTTGATTTGGAATGCGACTATCAACCATTGAAATGGTTAATGACAAAATACTCCGGAAAGGATATAAGTCCAAAACTTCAAAGATGGTTAGTGAGTTTGGGCGAATATAATTTTTCCATAGAATACATTAAAGGAAAAAAAAAACAATTATAACGGGTGATTTTTTAAGAGCTTGATAACTTTTTTAAAAAAAAAAACGCATAAAATTTGCAAAATCTCATCGGTTCTTTATTTGAAACGTTAGATTGGTTCATGACATTTACTTTTTGAAGATAATTTCATTTAAATGTTGACCGCGGCTGCGTCTTAGGTGGTCCATTCGGAAAGTCCAATTTTGGGCAACTTTTTCGAGCATTTCGGCCGGAATAGCCCGAATTTCTTCGGAAATGTTGTCTTCCAAAGCTGGAATAGTTGCTGGCTTATTTCTGTAGACTTTAGACTTGACGTAGCCCCACAAAAAATAGTCTAAAGGCGTTAAATCGCATGATCTTGGTGGCCAACTTACGGGTCCATTTCTTGAGATGAATTGTTGTCCGAAGTTTTCCCTCAAAATGGCCATAGAATCGCGAGCTGTGTGGCATGTAGCGCCATCTTGTTGAAACCACATGTCAACCAAGTTCAGTTCTTCCATTTTTGGCAACAAAAAGTTTGTTAGCATCGAACGATAGCGATCGCCATTCACCGTAACGTTGCGTCCAACAGCATCTTTGAAAAAATACGGTCCAATGATTCCACCAGCGTACAAACCACACCAAACAGTGCATTTTTCGGGATGCATGGGCAGTTCTTGAACGGCTTCTGGTTGCTCTTCACCCCAAATGCGGCAATTTTGCTTATTTACGTAGCCATTCAACCAGAAATGAGCCTCATCGCTCATCGGACGTAAAGCGCGAAACACATTTCGAACCGAACACTGATTTTGGTAATAAAATTCAATGATTTGCAAGCGTTGCTCGTTAGCAAGTCTATTCATGATGAAATGTCACAGCATACTGAGCATCTTTCTCTTTGACACCATGTCTGAAATCCCACGTGATCTGTCAAATACTAATGCATGAAAATCCTAACCTCAAAAAAATCACCCGTTATAGCAGACTTTTTGAGCAGAATAAGAAATGACGAAATTATTTCCCACATAGAAATTTTCCAAGGGGATGAAGCAGAAACTGTCCATTCACAAGAAGAAAATTCAGGATTTGAAATTCCAATATTAGATACAATTGTTAACAGCTTTAAAATAAAGGGTGATTTTTTAAGAGCTTGATAACTTTTTTTAAAAAAAAAAACGCATAAAATTTGCAAAATCTCATCGGTTCTTTATTTGAAACGTTAGATTGGTTTATGACATTTACTTTTTGAAGATAATTTCATTTAAATGTTGACCGCGGCTGCGTCTTAGGTGGTCCATTCGGAAAGTCCAATTTTGGGCAACTTTTTCGAGCATTTCGGCCGGTTTAGCCCGAATTTCTTCGGAAATGTTGTCTTCCTAAGCTGGAATAGTTGCTGGCTTATTTCTGTAGACTTTAGACTTGACGTAGCCCCACAAAAAATAGTCTAAAGGCGTTAAATCGCATGATCTTGGTGGCCAACTTACGGGTCCATTTCTTGAGATGAATTGTTGTCCGAAGTTTTCCCTCAAAATGGCAATAGAATCGCGAGCTGTGTGGCATGTAGCGCCATCTTGTTGAAACCACATGTCAACCAAGTTCAGTTCTTCCATTTTTGGCAACAAAAAGTTTGTTAGCATCGAACGATAGCGATCGCCATTCACCGTAACGTTGCGTCCAACAGCATCTTTGAAAAAATACGGTCCAATGATTCCACCAGCGTACAAACCACACCAAACAGTGCATTTTTCGGGATGCATGGGCAGTTCTTGAACGGCTTCTGGTTGCTCTTCACCCCAAATGCGGCAATTTTGCTTATTTACGTAGCCATTCAACCAGAAATGAGCCTCATCGCTGAACAAAATTTGTCGATAAAAAAGCGGATTTTCTGCCAACTTTTCTAGGGCCCATTCACTGAAAATTCGACGTTGTGGCAGATCGTTCGGCTTCAGTTCTTGCACGAGCTGTATTTTATACGGTTTTACACCAAGATCTTTGCGTAAAATCTTCCATGTGGTCGAATAACACAAACCCAATTGCTGCGAACGGCGACGAATCGACATTTCACGGTCTTCAGCCACACTCTCAGAAACAGACGCAATATTCTCTTCTGTACGCACTGTACGCATTCGTGTGGTTGGTTTAATGTCCAATAAAGTAAACTGAGTGCGAAACTTGGTCACAATCGCATTAATTGTTTGCTCACTTGGTCGATTATGTAGACCATAAATCGGACGTAAAGCGCGAAACACATTTCGAACCGAACACTGATTTTGGTAATAAAATTCAATGATTTGCAAGCGTTGCTCGTTAGTAAGTCTATTCATGATGAAATGTCAAAGCATACTGAGCATCTTTCTCTTTGACACCATGTCTGAAATCCCACGTAATCTGTCAAATACTAATGCATGAAAATCCTAACCTCAAAAAAATCACCCGTTACAAATAATAATAGTAAAGGAGAAACGAACCGCCGTCGAATCTATATTTAATTACAAACGAATTAAAATTGATCAAAAAGATTGAAGAAAATGGAATAAGAAACATTATTAGAAGGGAAATATGTAGAGGAAAAGTAGGTATATATTCGCATCTTAGCGATCATGAATATTATAAAGTACATAAAATTATTGAAGAAGAATTTGCATATAATCTTAATGTGAAATTTGTCAAATGTTCTTATTTAGCAAAAGACGTTGACAACGAAGAAGAATTAAGAAAACAAATTGCATTATTTCATAAAAATGAAAGTGATCACTGTGGAAATATAGCAACTTACGAAAAATTAAAGAATAAATTATATAATCCTCATATTAAAGAGAAAATACATCGGGTAATAAATAATTGCGACACATGTTAAATAATTCATGTTGATACCTACGTAAATAGCAAACATTCATTTATCGTCTTCATAGATAAATTTTCAAAACATCCTACATGTCTACCACTTACGGACAGAAATATGTAGCAGAGCCATTGTAAGTCAATTACAACAATTTTTATCCATAAAAGGAAGGTAAAGAAAATGCCGTTCGACAATGAATTTAGAGCCCAAAATATTGAAGATTTTTTAAAAAGAGAGGGAATACAATACCACATGACTAAACCGAATAATCACACTGGAAATAGTGATGTGGAAAGATTAAATAATACAATCACAGAAAAAATTCGGACTCTAAATCTTGAGCATTATTTACCAATTACCCAACAAATTTTTAAAGCTATCATATACTACAATGATACCTATCACAGCACAATTAAATGCACCCCAATAGAAGCACAAAATAAAATAATAGATCACGCAATAATTTATGATAGGCTCTGTAAGATAAAACAATCAAAAATAAATAAAGCAAATATGAATAGGGAAGAATATACGGATACTAGACAAGAAGGATTTATAAAACACTATAAAAATGTAAGACATAAAGAGGAACCAAAGTTTAAGCAAAGACCCCTTCAAGGAATCCACACCACTAACATAAAAAGACCTACCAAATTTGGCAACTAATCATTGAACATCTATATTAAAATAAATCATTAATTTAAATTTGCAGGTAATAATGTGGATATTATTATTAATCTCATCATTTTTAGTAGAAGTAAGAGGTAATTTAATCACTAAAAAAATAACACAAACTAACGGATATATAGAAATTTATAATAATAATCAAAGCATACCGATAGAAGCCGATTTAATTTTACATAAAGTAGACATTCAAGAAACAAAGAATCTACTCGCATCAATGAAAGATAACATAGATATTTTTAGTGAAAGTCAAAGAAATTATATAATAAATCAAGTAGATACACTCATAAGTAAATTAAAAACAATAACACCTACAAGTAGACAAAAAAGGGGACTAATAAACATAGTAGGCAATGCATGTAAATATCTTTTTGGTACAATGGATAATACTGACCAAGAAGATATAACCAACCATCTTAACACAGTCGATTCTAACTTACATAATTCTATAACAGAATTAAATCCACAAAAAAAATTAACAGTCACTTTAACTCAACAATACAATTATTAAAGAAACAATAAACCAGAAGAATCAGAAGAATGTTCTTTATCAGGTAGGAGAATTGCATAAAACTATAAAAGATGTTTTGATGCAAAATACCTATTTAGAAAAATTACTTATGTTAAATTCAATTAGAAATCATATTGAGCATATTCAAACATATATAACTACAGCACAAAATGGCATAAATGATGCCAATATCCTTACAAAAAATGAAATAGATTATTAAAATATAAACATTAGAAAAATTAAATACTTAAGAAGGGCAATATTTGAAAAAGAAAGAGAATTAATATTTGTAATCAAAGTGCCTAAAATATTTTTTAATATACAAGTAATAACTATAATACCTATCCCTTACTTAAATAAAGAAATAAATGCTGAAGTTTCAAATGTATTCAAATATAATGATAAGATTTATGAGTACAAGAAGAATAAATACATAAACGAATGTACCATATCAAAACACTGTCCCATAGATAAGACATGTGAATTAATTACAAATGTTAACTCAGAAATAATTAATATTAATGACGAAATCATAATTGTAAAAAATGCAAAAAATTATTTAATTCAAAATAATTGTGGCTCAGAAGCATTACAATTAAATGAAAATTATGTTATAAAATACAACAACTGTTCAATAGAATTAGCAAACCAAAAATTTTCAAATAATTACAAAATTTTTATTGACAAAATTATACTATCACAGTCAAACAATATTACTTTTAATGCCACTCTAACTTTAGAAGAATTAAAATTAACGTCGATACATAATCTAGAAGAAATAGAAGAAATAAAATACAAAAATAAAGTTGTAACATACAGTGTACCAACAGTGGTAATGTTAATAGTAATATTCTTTGTAATAATACTAATGTGCAATCATTGTAAAAGAAATAAAGAAAGAATTCAGGAGAATCCTTCGTCTAGGGGTGGAGGAGTTACATATATAGTTCCACAAACAACAATATGTAATGAAAACTCCAACGTAGACGAAATCATAAGAAAATATTTAAATCAACCCAACAACATTACTGTGTAAAACATTTAGTTATTTGTTGGTTTGATTTAAATTGACACCCATAATGCTTCATAAAAACTAAACAACGATACTTGCAATGTAATCAAATTTAAACATTGTGGCTCAAATTTCATTTCACCGAACTTAAATTTTTGAGTACTACATTAAACGTTATTACTTTTACTTTTATAAGCAAAAGTCAAAGTAATACGCGTATCCAATTACGTAGGAATATTTGTACGTTTACTTAAAAAGGTACTTAAGCCACATAAATGTCAATACACTGAATTATTTGTATGTCCACTTGAATGCTTGTTTTTTAATTCAACCTTATTTCACATAATTCGCGTTTAACATTTCAGCAGACGGTTTTGAAAGTGCTGAAAAAAATAAAATTTTAAAAGTATTTGACCAGATCTGCCATTAATATATTTTATTCATTAGGGTCTTATAAACCTATTTTAATCACGGCAGACGATTTTATTGAGTACTCACTTCAGCAGACAGCATAATGTTTATTACTATCCGGTCATGTATATGCATAGACTGTTTGTAGCTATCCTTCATTTTTCCCCTAAAGATTATTATTTTACTCACTCTAGGCTATAGTGTTCTCTTGTAAACTTACTAGTATTCGAATCGTTCAGATTTTAGACTTGAGAGGGCCAAGTTGTATTCTCATCTCAACGGTTTTTGTCAGAT
The DNA here is from genome assembly GCA_027475135.1 of Bactrocera correcta. Taxonomy (NCBI): domain Eukaryota; kingdom Metazoa; phylum Arthropoda; class Insecta; order Diptera; family Tephritidae; genus Bactrocera; species Bactrocera correcta. The sequence continues at coordinate 76,649,393 of CM050322.1, read as the reverse complement.
GCTTTCACTGAATTTCTAAAGTTATTTATCAAATATTTTAGAGTTTATTTTTCATTTGATTTCTCTGAAATGTCGAGTGAAGAAGAAAAACTCAAGGGTGTTTTTTGTGACACTGTAAAATTACAGTTTTTCTCACCAGAGACATTATCAAAATGTAAAAAGATTTTGAGGTTACGGAAACTTCATAAAGTAAAATATCATAATACTATTTTACCGGATGAACTTTATGATTATGCGTACCATAGTACTTGTTATAAAACATTCACTGCATTAAAAAGGCAGTTTTTCTTCACAGACGTTAAAGAAAAGGTTCCACCACAGCCCAGTGCGATTTCATCTGCAATTGAGCAACCTTCTACGTCAGCTGATAGTTTAATTGAGGATGTTAATTCCCTAGTAGAAGGTGTGAACCTTCCGCAGACCGAAGAAATGGACGCTGAAGCTCATCAGCCGTTGGAGGAAGAGCCATCTGCAGTCCCAACAACATCATCAACCGTTCAAACTTCCGACAATGTTGTTTTTTGTAATAAAAAAAAACAGTTTCGGTCCAAAATTCAACCTTTACGAACTTCTGAGAAAAATCAACTTGAAAAAAGTGTTCTCTTAAACTTTAAGCCTGATACTGATGTTTACAATGAAACTTTGAATTAACTACAAAGTGTTCTTTCCTCAGAAGTACATTATCACGATGTTTGTCGCCAAAATTTTAGGAATCGAAAAAGATCACTGGTCACTTCTCAAAAAAAAAATCTGTAAGAATTGGAGCTAAGCAATAAGAGATTAAGTTACAGCGAGATTTGTTCGGACGTTTGTTTGGAATTTCAATGGACCATCAAATTGATGTTCTCAAAATTTTACCATATCCAATATCTCCTGTACCTCTTGCTTTATGTCATCTAGATGGTGGTTTCTGTAAAACTGACAAATCTGTACTTTTAAAATGCATTGAACCGAATATTGATTAAGAATCACCCCGTAATGTAGATGTAATTTTAATTGATGGATTTTTCATCCTACACTCAATGAAAGAAGTTCCCAAAACATTCAGGAGTATTTCAAAAAAGTTTCTGTAAATGGTATCAAAGTATCCTACCCGAAGAATCGGTGTCATCTGTGACCAATATTTTTTCCATCAATAAAAGATAGTGAAGGATGTCTACGGCATGAAAAAAAACATATTTTTTTTTATTTTTTTTTTTTTACGTTTTTTTAGAATTTTTTCTTTTTTAGAATTTCCGAATTTGTCAATCGTATCAAGTTGAAAATTACACGATCCTATCCAGTGTTATTGAAAGTTTCTGTTGCAACTCACATGAAGAAGCCGATACCAAGATAATCTATCATGCTTGCAATATTACTGAGCAGTCAAATATTGTTATTAGAGCCTCTGATACCGATATTTTAATCATAATGATTGGTAATAACTATGAAACATTTACAAAATTCTCATTCCAGTATTTGGATGCTCAATGGAACTGGAAATAACGAAAGATATATTGACGTCACGAAAATTTATAAAGAGCTTGGTGAATCGTTAGCCAAAAGCTTAATCGGCTTCCATTTATTTACAGGATTTGATTTTAATCCAGCTTTCTTTAATAAAGGGAAGAAAAACTCTTTTACGTTACTGAAAAAAATTTTGAATTTCAACAAGCATTTGCGACGCTTGGTGAAGAAAACCTGACAGAGGACCAGTTACAACAGGTATTTAACAGATGATGGAAAGTATCAACTTTTCGTCAACAATTATAAAGCTTCCGACGTCAATGAAAACTTCAGTAAAAAAATACTGAATTTTAATGCAAGCTCAATACCACCGTGCAAGAGTGAACTTTATTTCAACAGTTTGGAAAAATGCTCACAAAAAGCAACCTGTAACCTGTGACATTGAACCCATTAGAGTATAGTTGGGTTGAGGAAGACGAAAAATTTGTGTTCAAATGGTTCGAAGGAGACCAACTTCCAACTTCTGTGAGTGACTTAATCACCTAAACCTCTGGTAAGTTCATAGTTCTCAATTTCTCATTAACTATTTTCGGATCAATTAACAAACTACTTTCATTTCATAATTTACGTTTTATATTTACAGATTCCGATTCATTGGAGGACGAAGACGAGTCACACCACCAAGCACATGACTCCGATGATGATGAATGATGATTTAAATTAATAAAACAAAAATTTTCTTTGTATTTCATGATTCACTCATTTTTGTAATAATTGTATTGGTTTTAATTCTTTTCTTTTAGTGTTGTATTGGTTTTAACTCGCTTTTTTAATGTTGTCTTGGTTAAATAAAACAAAAAAAAGAAAATCAAATAAATATTTGAATGATTATTTGCTAACTGCGTTATAAGTACCTAGATTTGAAATTCTTTCAAAATATATGTATATATTTTTTAATAGAAATACCTTGTACGTTTTAGTATATTGTTTACAAGAGAGTAATATAGCCTAGAGTGAGTGAAATAATAATCTTTAGGGGAAAAATGAAGGATAGCTACAAACAGTCTATGCATATACATGACCGGATAGTAATAAACATTATGCTGTCTGCTGAAGTGAGTACTCAATAAAATCGTCTGCCGTGATTAAAATAGGTTTATAAGACCCTAATGAATAAAATATATTAATGGCAGATCTGGTCAAATACTTTTAAAATTTTATTTTTTCAGCACTTTCAAAACTGTCTGCTGCAATGTTAAACGCGCGATATGGTCTGCTATTGTTGTTTTTCGATAATAATAATAATATGTTGTAAAATTGCAAAACGGCAGACGTGGTCAAATACATTTAAATTTCACCAAGAATCGATACCTGTCTTACCTGGGTGCGCGCCGCGTCCGCTACGTTGGGCTTAGTGAGTCCCCATGTCATGTACAATAAGTATAGGGGCCTCACTGGACATAGCCCTAGGTCTACGAAAATACCTACCGTGACGAAATTAAAAACCTCTTAATAAAACCCCAAAACTCCGAATTTAATTACCATAATAGACATAGGCAAAACGGAATTTTTAAACCAGCTGAAAAAGTTTTTCTAAAATCTAACAAAAGATTGGGATGCAAATTAATCAAACTGTACATAGAAAAAGTAGTAGAAAGGGATTTGGGAACAACCGTTTTATTTAACGGCAAAAAACTCTATAAACGTAATCTAAGATAATTTTTTTTCTATCATTAGGCTGCTGATCCTAATGCTTACCGCATTAGCTCGGTTGGAAACTTTAAATTATACTAATTTAATATATGTACAAGGTGTATTCCAAAGTAAACAAGACTTAAAAAAAAGCAGCAATAATGGTTTTTTCGTCAAAATCAATTATATTTATTGAAAATAGTCTTCTTCTGCTTCAATACAGCTTTTTGCACTGCCCAAAAGCATGTCGAACTAGTATTTTAGCTCGCCGGTATGCCGGTGCAAACCTTTTAAATGGCCTATTCGTCTGCATAACGATTTTCTTTTATGGGCAAATGCATTTTTCCGAAAAAGGAGCAGTCGTACGCTGCCAGAACGCACCTTCTGCATACCAATATCGGAGGGAGATGTTGGCATCTACCGTCAATAGAAGCACCTAATTCATCACCTAAGCTGAACCAATTATGAAAACATTGCCGAACAAACGTATAACCTTCTCGACAATTTTCCAAAATCCCACATGCAAAGGATATTGCAACTTTTTGTATTATTAATATTTCTGCGTTAACGCTCTATATTAACACATCTACAATACCAAGGCGCTTTGACAATTAGTCTTAGTACTTTACTTTGAAATTGTTGGATGACTTTTTCTTGTTTCCAGAGTTGTGCACCATAGCTCCATATCGGTCGGAGTATTTGTCTATGAAAATTGTAAGTGCTGTATCTTGTTGTATATGAAAACAATGTGTACAGACTTAGCTTCATTCAGTTTTATCTGCCATTTCTTCGCCCATTGTAAGTTGTTATTTACAGCTTTTTAGAGATTAGTAGTGGACTTTTGTTCACTACTACCAACAGCAAGCAACGAGGTATCATCTGCAAATGTGGCTGTCGTATAATTGCAGTCTACTGGCAGATCGTATATGAATAGAATTTAAAGAAAAGAGCCCAACACATTAAATTGTGAAACTCCTGCTTTTATTTCCTTAAGAAAGGAATATTTGTCTCCTTGTTTAGCGCGAAATTAGCGATCTGATGAATACGATTTCATGATGTCTTAATGCTGTTTCGGTAAAATCAGTTTCAGTTTCGAAAGCAGTCCTTTGTGATAAACTTCATCGAACGCTTTTGCAACATTTAAAAACACGGCAGAACATAATGGTGGGCTCGAAGCCCAAACTAATGCCCTGGAACTATGGTTCTTCGTCCAGTGATTTTATTGATACGTTTTATGAGAATTTTCTCAAAAAGCTTCGATATTATTGGTAGAAAAAAATTTTTTTTTTCAATATCTTTTTTACTTATTGAATCTGCTTTTTGTTTTGAAAGCCTAACAATAAGTACTAAAATCTTAAACCTATTTAAAAAAAACTAGACACGCTCAAGCAAGTTATTGAGCTGTTTTGGTGATACATTGCTCCTCAGTACGCAGGCACATCTCTTCTTTTAAGTCGTGTTTGATCGCAGGCATGTACCAAAGCATTAGCCAAAGGGTTTGGGTGATCACGGAGTTTAGATATATATTTAATTCTGCTGTCTTCTGCTTCTTTCCTTACCACAGAAATACCAAGGTCTTTATGGATATTTTCATTACGCATGTACCATGGTGAACACGTGATTGATCTAAGCAGTTTTGATTAGAATTGGATATTAGTTGCACAGGTCGTACCCCACAGTTGAATGCAATACTTCCAAATCGGCTTTATGACCGCATTATATAAAAGCACTTTGTTGTCTAGGCTAAGCTTGGAGTTTTAATTTAATAACCAATTTAGATTTACAGCTCTTATCTTCATGCAAGTTATTTTACTAGATATATGTTTTTTCCACGTAAGTCTTCTATCTAGGTGAATACCAAGATAAGTTACTTCATTCGCTTGGGGTACTAAAATATTGTTAATTTTTACTGCCGGACACATTTTTGGTCTAAGCGAAAACGTAACATGTTTACACTTTTGTTCATTTACCTTTATACGCCAGTTGGCTAGCCATTCTTCGATAAACCTTAAGTGCTCGGCTAATATTCTTGATAGCTGTAGGAAGATCTGCTGTATATATGATGTATAGTGTTGGGCCTAGAACACTGCCCTGGGGTACACCAGCCCTTATCTGTCTTTCATCAGATATGAAACAGTAATAACTTTTACCATAAATTTTCTATTTTTTAAATACGATTCCAATGTTTTATACAATTCTGAATGTAGAATATTTTTAATCTTGTATAAAAGGCCCTCATGCCATACCCTATCAAACGCCTGAGCCACGTCTAGAAATATAGCCAAACAGTACTCTCTGTGCTCAAATGCCTTTCTTATTTCGTAAGTAATTCTATTTACTTGCTCAATCGTGCTATGTTTTTCACGAAACCCAAATTGGTGCGTTGGTATTACATTATTTTCGTGGAGGAAAGGAGTCATCTTTGATAGTAACAATTTTTCAAATATCTTAGAAAGACAGGGTAGAAGACTGATTGGTCTGTATGAAGACGGCTGTGTTAAGTCCTTCGCAGGTTTGTCTATCAAGATGATCTGCGACTTTTTCCATGAATTTGGATAGTGTCCGAGATTAAGAATTGCATTGAAGAGCAAAGGGAGCACCCCTACGGCAATATTTGGTAACTCAATTAGCATTTTTGGGGTAATATTATCATGTCCTGGTGATTTTTTGGGGTTAAGTTCTTTTATTATTCTAGTAACTTCAGAAGTAGAAGTCCTAATAGACACATGCGACTCGTTTGCGGTATTGGGCAATGTTGGCAACTCAAAGTGGTTCTTTGGGCAATTGGGTTGAAATACGTTTTCTAGGTGATTTGCAAAGCAATTTGCCTTATCCTCATCACTACGTGCCCAACTATCATTCAACTGTCTTAGAGGCATGTTGGAATCTACTGGTGCGAGAATTTGGGCACAGTTTCTTTATATAATTTTCAGTGTTGTGTTCCTCTTCGCGTTTAAGCGCTTTTTTTAGCTTTCGTACCGCAGATTTCAGTTGAGGCAGAGTTGAAGGGGAACGATTTAACTGCCATTCCCGCCTAGCTCGCCTTTTCTCATTTACAAGTTTCTCTATTTCATTATTGGTGATCTTTCTAAAACCAACTGGTTTGTTGTTTCTTTTTGGTGTTGCCAATACAGCTGCATTAATTATTACGTCATTAATTTCTCTAATAATTTCATCAATGTCTCTTCCTGTATTTATTTTGCAATCAATATTGATGTGGGTGCTGATATACTTTCTATATTTCAACCAGTTAGTTTTATGTGATGTTAGAGAAACTTTCGGCTCAAATATCATGGGCTGTTCGTATAACTTTATTAGTACAGGAGAATGATCAGATGATAAGTCATGTACATGTCATAAGCGATCTATCAATATTTTTGACGACAGAAAAATCTATTAAGTCTGGTATTTTTCTTCTATCACTGGGCCAGTATGTCGGCTTACCAGGGGATATTATATGCAGCTTATTATGCTTATTCATAATAGTGCAGTACAACTGTCGTCCTTTCGGATTAATAAGACGTGAGCCCCAATACGTGTGTTTTGCGTTGACCTAGTGTACCAAAAAAGTCTTCGTTTTCAGTAATTTTAAAACGAGGTGGACAGTATATAGCAGTAATATTTAAGTCACAACCCCGATTTTTGAGTAAAATTGTTGTAGCTTGTAATTGCGCTGTGGCATAAGATTCTAATGCGTGGTGATTTAACCGTTTTCTAACCAACACTGCTGTTCCTCCATGTGCCTTTCCATTTGGGTGGTTTGTAACATAGAGCCTAAATCCCGGTATGAAGAAATTGTTTTTGTTCGTAAGATGAGTTTCTGACAATAGCATTACATCAATATTATTTTCATCCAGAAATTTAATAAGTTCCAGTTTATGTTGGTTAACACCGTTAGCATTCCATAAAGAAATGTTCAATACACTCATTTTTTACTTAAAAAACGTTTGCAACATTTAGTTTTGAGATTTGATTATCTCTTGAATCATATTTTGCATTGAAGCCATAAATTGTGTCATACATTGGGTAAGGTTGAAAATCATTGTTTCAACGCTTCCATATGGTTGGTTTTGGGGCAATTGCACTTGTGCAGTATTGCCCTTTCACCACGTTTGCATAGCTCCCTTGTGTAGCATTGTCTTTAGGATTAACTGATTTTGAAATATGGACGGGGATTTCAATATTTTCATTAGGAGGAATATTCAACATTTGGTTACGACGTGCTTGAATGTCCTGTGACAACTTCGATTTCAAATCTTTATATACAGAGCAACCCCTGCAGTTAGCAGTGTGGTTTCCGCCACAATTGCTGCATTTTTTATTTAAATCCTCTTTTTAAGTGTACATTTTGGAGTAGGATGTAGATCACCACACACCACACATACACTGCGTAGAGTGCAATATGCTTTCTTGTGTCCATACTCTTGGCAGTTTGTACATTGTACTGGACCACTTCTCTTATATGGTTCTTCAACGGTGATTCTGCGATGGAGCAGATATTTTAAATTATAAAACGGTTGTATTTCTTTTTTTTTTTAATTGGTTACAATTTGGCATCAGTTCTATTTTGAACATTGGTTGTGGGACTTTGTTCCTGTTAAAAATATTTACTACTGATTTGATGCTAAAACCACCTTCTTCCAGTGCTTCTTTCACATCGTTAGAGTCGACCGAAGACTCTATACCTTTTATGACAGGAACTAGGCCTTTTGAGCTCTTAAGTTGGTATGAATAGTAATTCTTGTTTTCATTTGATAAAAATTTAACGATTTCCATGAAGCTTTTTCAGAGTAGGACTGAATTTTTGTTTCATCTATATTGCCTTTTTTCAAAGGCACTATATGGAAATTGTAAGTACCTACAATTTCACTTAATTTCACAACAAGAGTATTACTGCTACGCTCGCGCAAGTATATTGGAAATGGTTTGGCATTAACGACCGTGGTGGTGCCCTTCGCAACGTCGTCTGAACCATTGCTTAGTATGGCAAATCTGTTGCCATTTAGGATTTCTGGCTTTTTACCATTTGGCGTGCCTGGTTGAAATTTTTGGTATTATATATGGTATTTTACGTTAATATAGCGATCAATACCAGTCTGAACAGACGGCCCTTTTTTTGTTTGGTACATTCTCACCTTGCTTTTTGTTTTCCTTCGCTGTCCGGGTGCTTGCCGGTGCCTGCGTACGACGACAACAGCGCAATTGTTGTTGCCCTTTTGCTGTTCTCTGCTGCTTCTGCTGGCTGCGCTTGCTTACTTGCTCTTTCAGCTGACCGCTGCGATGATGAGTCATCACCGTTAACTTTGTTTTTGCCAGGAGTTACTGTTGTTGGCTCGACATAGCTAAAGTAGGCATTTAGAGAATGCCTACGGCCTTGCTGGTGAGGCTGAGTAGCACTCAGTTTTTTATTTGATTATTTTCCTTTTTTCTTTTTACTTTTTGTTTCGTGCACAATTTGTTTATGTTTACTTATAACAATTTGTATGCACTGTTTTCTATTTGTTTGTTTTCTATTTAATCGAATTTTGGTTTTTTTAATTTTTGCTTGTTTGCGTTTAATTCACGGAGCGAATTAAAAACACGTCCGTACACCTTGGACACCTTATATGCGATGCGGTTTTCCTGGCTGTGGAATCATGATAATTTCAGCAATTTTATTATGAGTTGGTACGTATTTTAGATAGAAAGCCACGTTGATAATGCTGGTAATTTTTACTTTACTTATTTGAGGTAGCTGTTTTAGGACCTCGGGAGTAATCAGGTCATAACCGGAGGATTTTTTGTTTTTCTTTGATTTTCTCACTTAGCTCAGTGCTTGTGCAACTTGAGATTTCTTCGTTTTCTTGACTGGAAGCAGTAGGATAATCTACGAATGCTTCATATGGGAAGAATATTTTGGCTAAATAAACCGAAAATACTTCTGCTTTTTTTGAATCGTCTCTGGCCCAGCTATCCGCACTTATTTTAATGGGACATACTTAAGTTTCTGGTGTTTGTAGTCTTTTACAGCTTTTCCAAAGAGAGTAGTCGGAATTTCTTCCATTGCTTAGTGACCGAAGATATTTTGCGAAACTTTCATTTTTAAACTTCTTAATTTTTCGATTAAGACCTTTAGAGAATTTATTTAAAATAGATTTATCAGCTGTTGTGATAGACGAAAGACACGTCTCCAGTGTGATAGACGAAAGACACGTCTCCAGTGTTTTAGATGTGCGCGCGCTCCGAGGTCCTAACATCGACTCGTACCACAATCTTGTTGCAGCCAAGATTCGCACTTGCCTCTGTGCAGCAAAAAAGCACGCCAACAAACACAAGAAATGTGTGACGTCGAGAAGCGGCAATCACGACAGACAGCCGAACGATTTTCTACTCGGCTTGCACTCCTGCTCTCTGAGGGCACTCATCAACAACTCGGTATAAGGGAACTGTGGAATGACATTTCCAACTCCTTACGTACAGCTGCAACCGAAACCATTGGTTTTGGGCAAGTACAAAAGAACAGCTGGTACGACGAGGATTGCCGTGTCGCGGCGGAGAGAAAAACGTTACGATCGACCACAACACGTGTGGGATGGGATAGATACCGAGAGTTGAAAAGGGAAGCGAGTCGCATTTGCTGAGAGAAAAAGAAAGAGGCTTTCCGACAGGGGTAACGCTCGAAAATTCTACAAAAAAATTAAGCGGCTTATAGAAGGTTTCAAGACCGGAGCATTTGTAGAACCCCCAAAACCCGATGCCCAGAGCATACTTTAGTTATGGAGGGAACACTTCTCCAGCCTGCTGAATGACAATGAACGCACACCACCAGGAGGAGGCGAACCCAATTCCCCAATCGATGACGATGGAGCAGACGTTCCACTGCCCGACCATGAAGAAGTTCGAATAGCAATTGCCCGCCTGAAGAACAACAAAGCGGTAGGGGCCGACGGATTGGCGGCCAAGCTATTCAAACACGGCGGCGGATAACTGATAAACAGCATGCTTTGACTTCGTTGTAAAATATGGTTGAACGAAAGTATGCCTAACGATTGGAATTTAAGTGTGCTATGCCCATTCCACAAAGAGGAAGATTAAAGCCCATCGTCAATAAACTGATTGGACCTTATTGGTGTGGCCTTAGACCTGGCAAATCATCAACCGACCAGATATTCACCATGCGCCAAATCTTGGAAAAAACCAGTGAAAGGAGAATCGTCAAACACCACCTTTCGACAGCACGAAAAGAAGCTGCCTTTATGCCGTAATGACTGAATTTGGTATCCCCGCAAAACTAATACGGCTGTGTAAGCTGACGTTGAGCAACACGAAAAGCTCCGTCAGAATCGGGAAGGACCTCTCCGAGCCGTTCGATACCAAACGAGGTTTCAGACAAAGCGATTCCCTATCGTGCGACTTTTTAAACCTGCTTCTGGAGAAAATAGTTCGAGCTGCAGAACTCAACAGAGAAAGTACCATTTTCTATAAGAGTGTACAACTTCTGGCGTATGCCGATGATATTAATATCATCGGCCTTAAAACCCGCGCCGTTAGTTCTGCTTACTCCAGACTGGACAAGGAAACAAAACAAATGGGTCTGGCAGTGATCGAAGGCAAGGGGAAATATCTCCTGTCATCAACAAACAGTCGTCGTACTCGCGACTTGGCACTCACGTCACTGTTGGCAGTCATAACTTTGAAGTTGTAGATAATTTCATCTATTTGGGAACCAGTGTTAACACCACCAACAATGTCAGCCTGTAAATCCAACGCAGGATAACTCTTGCCAACAGGTGCTACTTCGGATTGAGTTAGGCAATTGAGAAGAAAAGTCCTCTCTCGACAAACAAAAACCAAACTCCATAAGTCGCTCATAATTTCCGTCCTGCTATATGGTGCAGAGGCTTGGACGATGTCAACAACGGATGAGTCGACGTTGCGAGTTTTCGAGAGAAAAGTGCTGCGAAAAATTAATGGTCCTTTGCGCGTTGGCCACGGCGAATATCGCATTCGATGGAACGATGAGCTGTACGAGATATGCGACGGCGTTGACATAGTACAGCGAATTAAAAGACAGCGGCTACGCTGGCTAGGTCATGTTGTCCGGATGGACGAAAACACTCCAGCTCTGAAAGTATTCGACGTAGTACCCGCAGGGGGAAGCAGAGGAAGAGGAAGACCTCCACTCCGTTGGAAGGAGCAAGTGGAGGAGGACCCACGTAGCGAAAAGAAACGACTGGCGCGCGGTTGTTAGCTCGGCTATAATCGCGTAAGCGGTGTCTACGCCAATTAAGAAGAAGAAGGACATTCCATGTTCATTCTATAGTATTCCCGATCTGTATGTTTATTATACAACGCCGCTGTTTTGTTTTTAAAGATGACGGCTTTACTATAGCTAGGAATGATCCGAGTTAAGGTCATAACCCTGATTGATCGACAAATAGTTCCGGGATATTTTGCCGACAATGAAAAATTATATCAGGTCTGGTATCTTTTGATTATCTGATGGCCAATGTGATGGTAAGTTCGTCGAAAATGCGCGTAACTTCCGGTTGACTGCAGTGCTTTATAGAGTTCTCTATCCTTTGTGGTCGTTAACCTTGAACCCCAGTGCGTGTTCGTGGCGTTAAAGTCTCCGCCCATTATGAATCTATATCTGTGTCTGTTTAGTAAGTGTTGGTACTCTTCAAATTGGATTTAATGCCTTGGAGTGGAGGAGTGGACTTTAACCTCCGTATATAGTCACTGTTCTAGCTTGAAACTTATTAGTTGAAAGTTTTTCTTCCTCAAAATGTTTAATCGTATTTTTTATTAATATTGCGCATCCGCCACGGGCGCAATCGCTAGGATGATTTGTATGGTAAGTTTCATAGTTTTTAATTTTACAAATAGGTTTGTGACGTAAAATGTGTCTCCGATATCATACATACATACGTCAACACTTTCCGAGTTCTGTACAATTTCGATTTCATTCTGATGTTTGATTAACCCATTTGAGTTTCATAGAAGAATTTTCATAGATTTAGACATCTTTGGTATTTAAAAGATATGTTTCAAGCTTGCATAAGCGATTTTGTAAGGAAGTGTTGAATTCGCCTTGTTTACTGAGTTTCTGTAAGATCTGTACCAAAATGCTGTTATTGGATATATTATCATCATTACTTGCTTTTAGAACATGAACAAAAGTAAATGTTTTGGATTTTTCAGCTGTAATTTTAGGATCTTCTTCATGTTGATGTTCATTACTTTATGTTCTAAAGTCTATAAAACCTTCTACTTTTTGGACTAGTCCATCACTTTTTTTGTGGCCAATAGTGTTAGCTCGTATTTTTCGTAATTCTTTGGCAACAAGGCACCTTCCATAGTTAATAGTTTTGTGTGTGGCCAAAGGATTGGCAATGTTTGCATTGTGGTATCATCTTAAGCCGGTTCAATAGAAACAATTGTGTTCAATATAGTTTTGGTTTCGTAAATCTTATTTATGTTCTCCATGGGATCAAATGTTACCAAAAACAAGTCGAGGGGAGTTTTAGTTTTCCATTGAAGATTTAATCCTTGCTCTTTTAAGTCATTAATAATCGATTCCGGACCATAAGAATTGTGCAAATTTTTACAATAACTCTAACTATACGCGTTTGCTTATTCTCAAAGCTATACCAAGATATATTACGACACGAAAGTGCCTTTGATATGCATCTGTAAGTCCTCTATGGAGAAAGTAATTACTTTATATATTCCATTATTTAAAAGTTTAATGGTAAAATTGTTTTTTGCTTCTGATGTTGCATTGGCATATAGTTGCTGATTATTATTACCAGCGGCATCTTCAGACACCATAATTGATGGAGACCGCGAACTATTTTTTGGGGTAAGCGGTTTTGATATGGCGTTATCTGCTTTTTCTTGGGGTCGAATCGTTACATCCGTGCACGGATCGGCAAACATACGAAAGAAAATTACGTGACACGTCAATCGTATGCGGTGATTGGCATTATGACATACGATAGCAAACGGATCGTAATGTATTTCAAATTCACAATAGCTTTAAAATTCCACATTGCTTTATATCGTATTTTTAGGTCACAATAGATGTGGAACTGTCAAAACTGTTGCGAAATTTTCAATAAACTGACAAAAGCTAATTAAATATCAAAATGAATCCAACTTTGTTTTTTTTTATTTGAGCTCTGTGAAAGTGATGGGCATAAAACAATAGTGCGGAGATAGCTATCGTAGCAATAGCGTAGGTATAAAAAAAAATTATGAATCTTCATTAATAAAATTTTCTTTCGAGATGTATCGGTTAACAAAGCATTGGAATCTTAAAAAGGCGGTAGAGTATTTTAGGATATGGCAACATTGCATAAAATTTACAATAATTTACGACCTTCAAAATTGCGATTCTTATCACACACAAGAAATTGACAACGGGGTAGCGAACGCTTCACCGCAATCGACCAAACGTTAAAAGACCAAATCAATAAAAATTATAAAAAAACTTAAAATTTAAAAAACATTTGCTCACAATTCTATAAATTTGAAAACTCTTCAGATCGACTCATCGGTTGTTGCCATCGTCGAAGCCTCTGCACCATATAGAAGGACGGGAATTATGAGCGAATCATAGAGTTTGGTTTTTGTTCCTCGAGAGAGGACTTTACTTTTTAATTGCCTACTCAGTCTGAAGTAGCACCTATTGGCAAGAGTAATCCTGCGTTGGACTTCCAGGCTGACATTGTTGGTGGTGTTAATGCTGGTTCCTAAATACTCGAAATTATCTACAGTTTCAAAGTTATGACTGTCAATATTGACGTGAGAGCCAAGTCGCGAGTGCGACGACCGTTTGTTTGGCCGTCGTCCACTGCCAGACCCATTTGCTTTGCTCCCTTGTCCAGTCTGGAGAAAGCAGAACTAACGGCACGGGTGTTGAGGCCGATGATATCAGTATTATCGACATACGCCAGCAGTTGTACACTCTTATAAAAGACTGTACCTGCTCGATTAAGTCCTGCAGCTTGAACTATTTTCTCCAGCAGCAGATTGAAGAAGTCGCACGATAGAGAGCCGCCTTGTCTTAAACCTCGTTTTGTATCGAACGGCTCGGAGAGGTCCCTCGCGATTCTGACGGAGCTTTTCGTGTTGCTCAACGTCAGCTTACACAGCCGTATTAGTTTTGCGGGGATACCAAACTCAGTCATTACGGCATAAAGGCAGCTTCTTTTCATGCTGTCAAAAGGAGCTGTACAATCGACAAAGAGGTAATATGTGTCGATTCTCCTTTCACGGGTCTTTTCCAAGATTTGGGGGATCGTGAATATCTGGTCGGTTGTTGGTTTGCCAGGTCTAAAGCCACACTGATAAGGTCCAATCAGCTTGTTGACGATGGGCTTTAATCTTTCACACAATACGCTCGATAGAACCTTTTATGCGATGTTGAGGAGACTTATCCCACGGTAGTTGGCGCAGATTTTGGGGTCTCCTCTTTTATGCATTGGGCATAGCACACTTAAATTCCAATCGTTGGACATGCTTTCGTGCGACCATACTTTACAAAGAATCTGATGCATGCTCCTTACCAGCTCTTCACCGCCATTTTTGAATAGCTCGGCCGCCAATCCGTCGGCCCCTGCCGCTTTGTTATTCCTCAGGCGGGTAATTGCTATTCGAACTTCTTCTTGGTCTGGCAATGAAACGTCTGCTCCATCGTCTTCGATTGGGGAATCGAGTTCGCCTTCTCCTGGCGTTGTACGTTCGCTGCCATTCAACACGCTGAACAAGTGTTCCCTCCATAATTTAAGTATGCTCTGGGCATCGGTAACTAGATCACCTTTGGGGGTTTTACAAGAGTATGCTCCGGTCTTGAAACCTTTTTTAAGTCGCCGCATCTTTTCGTAGAATTTATGAGCATTACCCCCGTTGGCCAGCTTATCAAGCTCTTCGTCCTCACACATTTCGGCCTCTTTCTTTTTCCCTCTACAAATGCGTCTCGCTTCCCTCTTCAACTCTCGGTATCTATCCCATCCCGCACGTGTTGTGGTCGATCGTAACGTTGCGAGGTAGGCAGTCTGTTTTTTCTCTGCTGCGACACGGCAATCCTAGTCGTACCAGCTGTTCTTTTGTACTTTCCGGAAACCAATGGTTTCGGTTGCAGCTGTACGTAAGGAGCTGGAAATTTTGTCCCACAGTTCCCTTATACCGAGTTGTTGACGAGTGTTGTGGTACTTTCTTTGCCCACCCTGGAGTTAAAGTCGCCAAGCACGATTTTGACATCGTGGATGTGGCAGCGCTCATAGGGGTGCTTCAAGCGGGCATAGAAGGCATCTTTGGTCACATCGTCCTTCTCTTCCATCGGGGCGTGGGCGCAAATCAGCGATATGGTGAAGAACCTCGCTTTGATGCGGCTTGTGGCTAGACGTTCATTCACCGGAGTGAATGATAGTACTCGGTGACGGAGTCTCTCTCCCACCACGAATCCCACACTAAACTTGCACTCCTTTGTATGGCCACTGTAGTAAATGCCACAAAGGCCTACTCGTCTGTGTCCTCGCATTTCTTGGACGGCGGTGATGTCAGCCTTTATTTTCACGATGACATCAACCAGCTGGGCAGCGGCGCCTTATCAATTAAGGGACCGGACATTCCAGGTGCATGCCCTTAATTCGTAGCCCTTATTTCGTTTTTTCGCCTTCTCACTTCAGCTCGCCTTCGAACGAATGTTTTTAGGCTACCCAGAGGATACTTGGTCAAAGACCGGAAGTCGTGAGCTGCTGGGAAATTAGTCATATGTAAAAGAATCGTTTCTGGCCACTCCCAAGTGAATGGCGATCAGAGAACTTTCCTCACTTGCGTGAACTTCTACACATGACTCCATCCTCATCCAAATTCTAACCAACTTAAGAAAAAAGAAATACAACTTACTTAGAATTTAAGGGAGTATTCTACTCTATAATTTTGAAAAATTCGATTTTTTTTCATATATTTAAAGTTTAGACCCTTAAGAACATATCCTTTAAAGGATTTTTAAAAATTAGAATTATTTTAAGAGCTACAATTACTTTAGTGACGCAGTACCTAGCCCGGTTCGGTTTAACTCACTTTTTTAAACGCGTTTTTCTCGAAACTACTTTTTTCCACACGGTAACGGCATTATCTCTAGTTCTATACAACCGATTCCTTCCTACCAGCATCGTGTGTTTTTAATATTTAATTAATTTAGGAATTTCAAAAAAAAAAAAAACATAAAAAATTATTTTTAATTTCAGGCTGTCAAAATTTTTCAAAAAAAAAAAATTTTTCGTGTTCTTGAAGGTAGGGAATATAACAGCATCCTTACTGATTAAAAATTTTTTTTCAGACCACCAGGAGAGTCAGGATCAATGTCACCAGGATACGCCATTGTTTTTTACACCTGTCTCTCCACCCACCCTCTAATTATTTTAATATTTTTTTCTAACTTTGTTTCTGTATTCTTAAGATATCAATAAAAACACCATATAAAAATGGATGATAAAAATACTTTTTGTTTTTTTTTTTAATGAAATTCAAAAAACTGCCCAAAATTTGATCTCTAGACTAGAATACCCCCTTAAAATATCTTCTCCATCGCCGAAGCAACGTTGAGGAACCATATAAGAGAAATGGTCCAGTACAATGTACAAACTGCCAAGGGCAAGGACGCATGAAAGCATATTGCACTCTACGTAGTGTCTGTGTGGTGTGGTGATCTACATCCTACTTCAAAATGTACTCTTAAAAAAGAGGATTTAAATAAAAATGCAGCAATTATGGAGGTAGTCACACTGCTAACGACAGGGGTATATAAAGTATATAAAGATTTGAAATCGAAGTTGTCACAGGGCACTTAAGCACGGCATAAGAAAGTGTTGAATATTTCTCCTACTGAAAATATTCAAATCCTCGTCCATATTTCAAAATCAGTAAGTCTTAAAAGCAATGCTACACAGGGGAGCTATGCAAACGTGGTGAAATGGCAATACTGCACAAATGCAGTTGCCCCAAAACCAACCAAAAAGAAGCGTTGAAACTATGATTTTCAATCTCATCCAATCCAATCCATCTCAAAACCAAATGTTGCAAAGTTTTAAAATTTTTTATTGCAAAATATGAGTGTATTAAACATTGTTTTGGGAATGTTAACGGTGTTAACCAACATAAATTGGAACTTATTAGATTTCTGGAACAAAATAATATTGATGTAATGC
>CM050322.1:76611433-76631057 GCA_027475135.1 Bactrocera correcta | reverse complement strand
GGGCTAGCAATTTATTGGAGAAATCTATACAAAGCAATACAAAACAAGTAGGCCCTGCGATATCGTATTTTGCTGGGTCTCGCCACGCTATTATAAGGTCCGTATCCAGCTCTTAAGTAATTGCTCAAGAAAAAAATACATTATATATTCAAGTATTTTTGACAGCTTGTTATGCATTGTGAATGATCTACATTAGAAGAGCAAGAGAGAATAAAAAAATAAAATAAACTTTGTGCGTAATATGTATGTATATACAGTAGACATCGGTTATATGACGAACCGCTTGTATGCAAATTTTGGTTATATGCAAAATTTTCATATTTCAACGCATTATACACGGATTTATTATATGAATTTGGTTGTTTGAATGCAAATCGTTTATAAGCAAATATCGCATTTATGCAAAAAAATTTCAGCAAAATTGAATCGTTACGTACAAATTTTAATCTGTTTTAAGCAAATTTTCCAACACTGAAACACTAAATTTATTCTATCGATTGTGTTACACTTGTTACAATGTCGCGTCGTGTTGTATTAACAGCGAAACAAAAAATTGCGGTTTTAAACGATTTAAAGACTTCCAAAGACCGAAAAATCATTGCTGCTAAATATAAAGTTAGCTTAAGCACTATATTGCGCATTCAAATCCAAGAGAACAAAATCCGCGCCATAACAAATCCCAATAGGAAACGAGATAGGAAAGGCGCACACGTGAATTTGGACAGAACATTGTTGTCCTAGTTTAACCAAATCCGGTCCCAAAATGGAATTGTTACCGGACCTGTCTTGCTTTCTAAAGCACAGGAATTTGCGTTAAAATTAAACGAAAGTTATGTCCCAGACCGTAGTTGGTTGCAGCGTAGGTGCCGGCGAAATGCTCTTAATTTCTCCAAGATTTACGAAGAACCTGGCGAAAATAACGCAACAAGTGCAGAAGTCTTCACTACTAACCGTTTGCCTCATATTATTGAAAAATTTTCGCCGGATTGTATATTTAGTGCCGCTTAACGTGCTAAACGTGCATATTGCATTGGAAAGTCGGCTAAACCACGGTATTTGCCACAATACAGATGAGAAATTCTCAAAAATTACGATTGAATTTTTGCCACCAAATACAACTGCCCTTATACAGCTACTTGATCAAGGTATCATCCACTCATTTAAAATGGAATATCGACAAATCTTAATAAAAAAACTTATTTGTGCGTTGGAGAAGGGCCTATCTATAATTGAATTCCTGAAATCGCTCACTATTTTGGATGGTATCAAATATGCAAATCGCGCTTGGAACCTTGTTAAGCAGCAAACAATTGGTAATTGTTTCAAAAAGGTAGATTTCGTGTTCAAGATGGTACAAATTTAAAGTAAAATTGTTCATTTAAGGCAGGCATTGACAACATTGAATTCCTTACAGATGAGATTGCAGCCACTGAAAGCGAAAACTATGAATGGTGCACACTTGATAATGAATACATTCAATGCGATAATGAACTTGTCTGCTTTGGAAGCATGTCTGATGAGGATATTGTTGCGGACGTATTGGCCGTCAATGAAAATTCTACTGAAGATGAGGAAGTGTTCGCGCAATCTGATGCTTGTATTAAACACCCCTCAACGAAAAATGCCTTGCTAAGCTTAGATTCGCTGCGTGATTATTTTTTCCATAACAATATATATCTTTAGAGGCTTTTGAAGACATTGAAAATTTGATCTTAGAGAGTTCTGAAAAACAGAAATGCTAGAAGAAAATAACAGATTTTTTATGTAAATTTTAACAATTTTCAAATTAAATGAATTGACTGAAGTGAAATATAACTTTTATTAAAACTGAATAAATTTATATATTCTATTTCTTGTGTGCTATTATTTGTTTACATCGACTTGATTGTGTATATGCATATATTTGGCGTATAAGCGAATACTGCTTGTTTGCAATTAATATTAATAATTGTATGCATTTTTTTTACATTATAACAATTGCATATAACCGATATCTACTGTATGTGTGTAGTAACATAAATGTTTTCATTGCGATTTAAGGAATGTTGTTGATGATTGGAAAGTTTTATACAACATTTTAAAATGAAATATACTTCATAATAATGATTTTAACTAATTAAAGATTAATTTAACGATTACTTTGAATTTCCTTCAAGAAAAAATTGTTAATTTCATATTTCTTGGAAAACCAGGTTTGCAATATTCGCATTTTATTGAAATAATGTATTAAAAATTAGTACCAGCTTTCTTTAGAGCTGGATACTAAGCTTAAGGCTATAACTAAGTCAACAATAATGCTACGGAAGCATGAGTCCCGCTCCTAATAGATTCAGTGCACATATTTTAAATCAACTTCTATATACTTAGACAAAATTTGGTAAAAAATACTTAATTCAAAACTAATACAATTGTGTGAACTGACTTTGAGCAACACTAAAAGCTCCGTCAGGATCGGGAAGGACTTCTCCGAGTCGTTCGATACCAAATGAGGTTTCAGAAAATGCGACTCTCTTTCGTGTGGTCGGTAGGTAGGTTGCCGCGCTCGCGGACTGGCTTACACGTCATTGTTGACAGTCATAACTTTGAAGTCGTACATAATTTCGTCTATTTTTGAACCAATATAAACACTACCAACAATGTCAGTCTGGAAATCCAACGCAGGATTATTCTTGCCAACAGGTGCTACTTCGGACTGAGTAGGCAATTGAGATGTACAGTCTTCTCTTGACGAACAAAAATCAAACTCTATAAGTCACTTATTACTCCCTTCCTGTTATATGGTGCAGAGGCATGGACGATGATAATAAGTGATGAGTCGCCTTTGCGAGATTTCGAGAAAAAGCTTTCTTGAAAGATTTATTGTTTCTTGTGCGTTAGCCACGGCGAATATCGCATTCGATGGAACGATGAGTTGTATGAATGGACGAAAAGACTTCAACTCCGTTGAAAGAACCAGGTGGGGAAGGACCTAGCTTCGCTTGGAATCTCCAATTGGCGCTACCTTGCGAAAAACAAAAACGACTGGCGCGTTGTTGTTATTTTGGCTATAACCGCGTAAACGGTTTCCACGCCAGTAAAAAAGAAGGATATAAATGTAGGCATTATTTATGTAAGTATGATATATTTAGTAATTCAATGTTTCTAAATTAAATTTCTGACAGTTTTACAATTAATTTTTGTTCTATTTTTAGTTTTAGGTTTAAAAATATGTCGCTTTACGCAACTCCGGCCACCTTGACAGAATCAGATTCCCTCAACGTCCATTGGAAGTAAGGTTAGTCTGTAGATAGGACGCTTAATTGTGAATGTTTTCGTTGCCATGTTTACCAATCGCACCGGGCCTTCTTGCCGTTCGACGTTTGCCTCGACTTGTCCGATTACCCACTTCTGCGGTGGCATGATGTCCACGTGGACGAGAATGAAGTCGTTGGGCCGCAAATTGCATTTGGAGTGCAGTCATTTGTTGCGCTCCTGAAAGTAGCTTTCGGACCACTGTCGCCAAAACTGTTGCTTGAGGCAGCCATCTCTCGCAGCAATGAATAGGGTACATTGCTACTTGTGTTAATGGGGGTGCTCGAAGGGAGCAACCTATTAAATAATACGCTGGAGTTAACGCCTCACCGTCATTGGGGTCCTGACTTAGAGCTGTTAGGGACCGAGCATTGAGGGTGGCCTCCACTTTGCCCAACAGTATCGATAGCTCCTCTGCTGTGAGAAGCACGTTGCCGATTGCGCGAACGATTAGATATTTGGTACCACGGCCTCCCATAATCCACCAAAATGCGGCGCCCGCGGAGGTATAAAGATGACGTTAAACCGTTCGTCTGCGGCGAATCCATTCAGTTCCGTTACCAAGGTTAAAACGCCTCCGACAAAGTTGGTTGCGTTTTCATTGAGCAACTTCTGGGGCATTCCTCGACGACCAATGAATCTTTTTAGGCCGAAAATATTTGAATTAGTTAACAGGTCTGAAACAAATTCTAAATGTATTGCTTGGGTAGTAAACTAAACGAACTGCAACATATGTTTTTACAAGTAGTCCACCGCGTATTTTTAAAGTTGTGTATATCGGACCACAGAATTTTATGCCACATATAAGAAAGGGTCGTAGTGCTCGAAGTCTTTAAAGTTGAACATTGGCAGTTATTGTTGTCAACATAGATATTGTTAGAGTCAAACTAAAAATTTAACCAGAATGAGAAAACTTCTATTATAGTTATTATTATTATTATAATTTTTTATTATCGTTTTATTAGACTTTTTTGAACCACTCTGCCTGATTCTGTTATAATTGTCAATGTTTTGTTCTCCTTAACTATTTCTTTTTTGTAGCGAGGAGTCAATTTTGTGCCATATCTTTTGTTAATGTTTCTGTAAACTGTCTGTCCTGGGGAGTATTCTTTGAAAGCCGATCGGTTTATATTATGAAATTATTGTTTGGGCTTTAGCCTTTGTATGTTGTTTTGTCTGGCTTTCTCATATTATTCGGGGTTTATGTAAACTTTAGGTCCGAAAATTTTTTGTCCAGTTGTATAGTGGATTGTGAAATTGTATTCATAAACTGCTCTGCCTAGTAATTTTTTAAAATTTCTATCTATGACTTCGGTCGTTAAGCATATTAAAACTTCTGCAAGAGTTGAGTGAAACCGTTCAATTCGCTTTGCTTGTGTGTGGAGATGTTCTGTAGATTTTAATCCTTAATTAGTCTTCTAACATGAAAATTATAGACTGAGAATTGAGTGATTTTTCGTTGTCAGTAGTTACAGTTTTATGTTTTATTCCAATTATGAAGAGTATTTGTCTGAGCGGTTCCCGTATATCTTCTGTTAATCTGTATTTATTTTTTTTCTGGAGCGTGTTTGGAATATTTATCAAAGGCTGTTCGTATTAATTTTTTCTCTGCTTTCAATATATGTCGATATGAAGAATTTGTTCTAGATATTCAGGAATTTGGGTAGGTTTTATCTCTGGTTTGTTTGGTTGTCTCTCGTAATTTTATTCTGAACATGTTCTACATTGTTTGACTATTTTGTTATTGAATTTGGAGGAAGTAGAATTTTTCTATGATCGGTTTTTTTTCTATTGCATTTCTATGGGTCCGCTATAATTTGTTTCTATTGCTGTTCGTATGCTTCTAAGTCCTCTACTTTTGATTGAGTGAATCTAATATTTTCAAAATTAAAGTGTATTGGATACAATTTTTTGATTTGGCTTATTATGTCTTCGGAAGTAAGTGTTCCATTACAGAAGGGTTTAAATGGCGTTTTAACAGGTTAGATAAGTCCTCAGTATTATAAGGTAATTTAGTGATTATACATATGTCTGTAGTATGTCGGAAAGAGTATTTTGAATTCGTAAGAATTCTCTTGTCTTGTAAGTAACCACATTTGATTTTTAAATGCGTTGACAGGCTCCTCTGTTGCTGGTATCAGATTGTGTCCTGAACTTTCATCAGAGTGCGTTACTATTGTTAATGAGCTGAGTTCAGGGGGTCGGGATAAGCAGTCAAGTTTTAAGTTTTGGATTGTCATTTTTGTTGCTTAATTCGTAAGTTATCGGTTGATTAAATATTTCTATTTTAGCTGTGCCATACATATAGTTACGTAATGATTTAAGTGACCAAATAATCGCTATCATCTCTTTCTCGTTTGCTGCATAATTCTCCTCTGTTTTTGAAAAAAAAAGTGATTGGCTTTCCGTTTGGTTCGAGTACTGCTCCAATGGCGTGTTTCGAAGCATCTGTAGTCAAATGAAGTTCTTTCTGATAGTTGGGATGGTTAGTGTAACTTCTCTTGAAACTAATGCACTTTTTTTTGTCGAAAGCTTTTATAGCTGCGTCGTCAAACTTAATGATTTTCTTTTTTGATTATTTTTTCGATATTCTTTCATCTTCTTTTCTAAGAAGAGTTGTGAGGGGATTCGTAGTCTCTTATAAATCACCTATAGTAACCAGAGAGTCCTAAAATTGATGTTGATGACTAGTCAGCGTAGCCGCTGTCTTTTAATTCTTTGAAATATGTCAGTGTCGTCGTATATCTCATACAGCTCATCGTTCTATCTAATAAGAAATTCGCCGTGGTCAACACGCAAAGGATCATAAATCTTTCGCAGAACCTTTCCCTCGAAAACACGTAACGTCGACTCGTCAGACTTATCGTCTATGCCTCTGCAGCATATACCAGGACGGGAAAAATGAATATTGATTTTCACCTAAATATGCGCGATGGCCTTGTCTAACGACCATCATGCGCCTCGCTATGGGCCCGAAACGAAATGGCTACTATGATCGCTAACAAGATAATTTTGTTGATTTGTGCGCATTATGGGCAGAGGGTATTATTGGTCCATATTTCTTCAAAACTGAAGCCGCCCATAATATTACAGTAAATGGGAAACACTATAGATCCGTGAGTAATTGCAAATAAAAAGTATTATAGTCTTACATGAAATTATATTGTAGTAAATTTTTAATGATTAAAAATATTGTCACGCATAAAAAATACGATAACGCTATAGCAGGTAACTTTGAAAATGATTGTTAAAAATTTTTGTGCATCTGTGCATGGCGTAAATAAAAAAGGTTAGATTTTTCATTTGATTAATCTCATATTCAAGCTTGTAACAACTGAGTGGTTTGGTGATGATATTTTAACTTCGTAAAAGTTCAATTGAAAAAAGTTTAAAACTAATTTTAGATGCGCAATTTAGTTCTAGCTGTTTTTTTATGAAACCCCAATGGGTAAAATGCTGCTAGAGTGGGCAGAGTAAAACGCGGGTTCTACAGAACGTTTCGGATGGTTCAAACATAAAATTTTTTTTCATAATAGAATTATTGCCCGCCGCAAGTCACAATTTTTTTCTATATTTGTGGTACAGCTCGAATACCATTCCGGCAAAACTGTTCATCTGATGCTATCCAAGAATCAAGCTTCTGCCATCGAACGTAACAAATAATAATCGGACGTTGCAATGTTTTTGGAAAACTTTTTCCCATTTAAGCGTTTCCAGGTACAATTTAACTGATTTGGGGACGTATGGACGTTGTCATGCAGCAGAATAACTTTTTCACGCCTCTCCTGGTATTTTGGTGATAATGATATTGACTCTAAACAGTGTTCAAGGTGTACGGACATGTTTTTAATTCGCTACGTGAATTAAAACGCAAACAAGCAAAAATTGAAAAAACTAAAAATCGATTAAATAGAAAATAAACAAATTGTGCATACAAATTGTTATAAGTAAACATAAACAAATTGTGCACGAAACAAAAAGTAAAAACAAAGAAAGAAAAATAATCAAATAAAAAATAAGTGCTACTCAGCCTCACCAGCAAAGCCGTAGACATTCTTTAAATGCTTACTTTAGCTATGTCGAGCCAACAACAGTAACTCCTGGCAAAAACAAAATTAACGGCGATGACTCATCATCGCAGCGATCAGCTGAAAGAGCAAGTAATCAAGTGCAGCCAGCAGAAGCAGTAGAGAACAGCAAAAGGGCAACAACAAATGCACTGACAGCAAACAGTACGCAGGTACAGCAAGCACCCGGACAGCGAAGCAAAACAAAAAGCAAGGTGATAATGTACCAAGCAAAAAAGGGTCTGTTCAGACTGGTATTGATCGCTATATTAACGTAAAATGGAAACTAAGTCCAGTTAAATCAGCCGTCAATACCAAAAAAATTTCAACCAGGCACGCCAAATGGTAAAAAGCCAGAAATCCTAAATGGCAACAGATTTGCCATACTAAGCAATGGTTCAGACGACGTTGCGAACGGTACCACCACGGTCGTTAATGCCAAACCACCTCCAATATACTTACGCGAGCGTAGCAGTAATACTCTTGTTGCGAAATTAAGTGAAATTGTAGGTACTAACAATTTCCATATAGTGCCTTTGAAAAAAGGCAATATAGATGAAACAAAAATTCAGTCCTACACTGAAAAAAGTTTCATGGAAATCATTAAATTTTTATCAAATTAAAACAAGAATTACTATTCATACCAACTGAAGAGCTCAAATGGCCTAGTTGCTGACATAAAAGGTATAGAGTCTTCGGTCGACTCTAACGATGTGAAAGAAGCACTGGAAGAAGGTGGTTTTAGCATCAAATCAGTAGTGAATATTTTAAACAGGAACAAAGTCCCAAAACCAATGTTCAAAATAGAACTGATGCCAAATTGTAACCAATTAAAAAAAAATGAATGACGCCCGATTTACAATTTAAAATATCTGCACCATCGCAGAATCACCGTTGAAGAACTACATAAGAGAAATGGTTCAGTACAATATACAAACTGCCAAGAGTATGGACACACGAAAGCATATTGCACTCTACGCAGTGTCTGTGGGGTGTGTGGTGATCTATATCCTACTTCAAAATTTACTCTTAAAAAGAGGTTTTAAATAAAAAAAAATGCAGCAATTGTGGCGGAAATCAAACTGCTAACTACAGGGATTGCCCTGTATATAAAGATTTGAAATCGAAATTGTCACAGGGCATTCAAGCACGTTGTAACCAAATGTTGAATATTCCTCCTAATAAAAATATTGAAATCCCCGTCCATATTTCAAAACCAGTTAATCCTAAAGACAACGCTACTCACATTAAATACATCACAACCTTAAAAAAATTACACAAAATAATATTCTCATAAATAAAATTCTAGCATATTCAGCTATAAAAATTAAAGCAAACCCTCCTCTTCTATATTCAATATTAAATCCAGAAACTAATTTTGATTCATCTTCTGCAAAATCAAAAGGAGTACGATTAGTTTCAGCTAAACAAATACAAAACCAGACCAATCTAATAGGAAATAAAATTACCAAAAATCAAATAGTTTTTTGATAATAAAAAAAATCTAAAATATTATAACTTCCAATTAAAAAAAGAAAAGATAATAAAACCAATGCCATTCTAACTTCATAAGAAATAGTTTGTGCTACACCCCGTAACCCCCCTAATAGTGCATAATTAGAGTTAGAAGATCAACCAGCAATTATAACAGTATACACACCAAAACTAGTGCAGCACAAAAAGAATAGTAAACTTAAATTAAATGAAAACAGCTTAACGAAAAAGGGGATACACAGCAAACGTGGTGAAAGGCAATACTGCACAAATGCAATTGCCCCAAAACCAACCAAATGGAAGCGTTGAAACAATTATTTTCAATCTTACCCAATGTATGACACAATTTATGGCTTCAATGCAAAATATGATTCAAGAGATAATCAAAATGTTGCAAACTTTTTTAAGTAAAAAATGAGTGTATTGAACATTTGCTAACGGTGTTAACCAACATAAACTGGAACTTATTAAATTTCTGGATGAAAATAATATTGATGTAATGCCATTGTCAGAAACTCATCTTACGAACAAAAACAATTTCTTCATACCGGGATTAGGCTCTATGTTACAAACCACCCAGATGAAAAGGTACATGGAAATGTTGGTTAGAAAACGGCTAAATCACCACGCATTAGAATCTTATGCCACAGCGCTATTACAAGCTACTACAATTTCACTCAAAAATCGGGGTTGTGACTTAAATCTTACTGCTATATACTGTTCAGCTCGTTTTAAATTACAGAAATCACATTTAAAGACTTCTTTGGAACACTAGGTCAAAGATTTCTAGCGGGTGGAGATTACAACGCAAAACACACGTATTGGGGCTCACGTCTTATTAATCCGAAAGGACGACAGTTGTACTACCCTATTATGAATAAGCATAATAAGCTGGATATAATATCTCCTAGTAAGCCGACATACTGGCCCAATGATAGAAGAAAAATACCAGACTTAATAGATTTTGATGTAGTCAAAAATATAGAAAGATCGCTTATGACAGCTGATACATGTACAGACTTATCATCTGATCATTTTCCTGTACTAATAAAGTTATACGAACTGCCCATGATATTTGAGCCAAAAGTTTCTCTTACATCACATAAAACTAACTGGTTGAAATATAGAAAGTATATCAGCACCCACATCAATATTGATTGCAAAATAAATACAGGAATAGAGAAACTTGTAAATGAGAAAAAGAGAGTTAGGCGGGAATGGCAGTCAAATCGATCCCCTTCAATTCAGCTTCAACTGAAATCTGCTGTACGAAAGTTAAAAAAAGCGCTTAAACGTGAAGAGGAACACAACACTGAAAATTTTATAAAGAAACCGTGTCCAAACTCTCGCAAGCAAAACTCTCTTTAGAAAGCACAAAAGTCTTTCAAGCCAAAAGTAGATTCCGACATGCCTCTCAGACAGTTGAATGGTAGTTGGGCACGTAGTGATGAGGATAAGGCAAATTAATTTTAAATCACCTAGAAAAGGTATTTCAACCCAATTGCTCAAAGAAAAACTTTGCCTATGTGGACTTCTACTTCTGAATTCACTAGAATAATAAAAGAACTTAACCCCAAAAAATCACCAGAACATGATATTATTACCCCAAAAATGCTAATTGAGTTACCAAATATTGCCGTAAAGGTGCTCTCTTTGCTCTTCAATGCAATTCTTAATCTCGGACACTATCCAAATTCATGGAAAAAATCGCAGATCATCTTGATAGACAAACCTGGGATAGACTTAACACAGCTGTTTTCATACAGACCAATCAGTCTTCTACCCTGTCTTTCTAAGATATTTGAAAAATTGTTGCTATCAAAGATGACTCTTTTCCTCCACGAAAATAATATAATACCAACGCACCAATTTGGGTTTCCTGTAAAACATAGCACGATTGAGCAAGTAAATAGAATTACTAACGAAATAAGAAAGGCATTTGAGCACAGAGAGTACTGTTCAGCTATATTTCTAGACGTGGATTAGGCGTTTGATAAGGTATGGCATGAGATTAAAAATATTCTACCTGCAGAATTATATAAAACATTGGAATCGTATTTAAAAAATAGAAAATTTATGGTAAAAGTTATAACTGTTTCATATCTGATGAAAGACAGATAAGGGCTGGTGTACGCCAGGGCAGTGTTCTAGGCCCAACACTATGTATACATCATATAAACAGTACATCTTCCAACAGCTAACAATGTATTAACTTCTACTTTTGCGGACG
Organism: Bactrocera correcta; assembly: GCA_027475135.1. Taxonomy (NCBI): domain Eukaryota; kingdom Metazoa; phylum Arthropoda; class Insecta; order Diptera; family Tephritidae; genus Bactrocera; species Bactrocera correcta. The sequence continues at coordinate 76,619,975 of CM050322.1, read as the reverse complement.
ACACAGCTATAGTGAGCCGTAACAATGCCACATAATGGCATCAAGAATATTAGTAGAGCACTTAAGGTTTGTCGAAGAATGGCTAGCCAACTGGCGTATATAGGTACATGAACAAAAGTGTAAGCATGTTACATTTTCGCTTAGACCAAAAATGTGTACGGCAGTAAAAATTAACAATATTTTAGTACCCCAACTGAATGAAGTAACTTATCTTGGTATTCACCTAGATAGAAGACTTACGTTGGAAAAAACATATATCAAGTAAAATAACTTGCATGAAGATAAGAGCTGCAAATTTAAATTGGCTATTAAATAAAAACTCCAAACTTAGCCTAGACAACAAAGTGCATTTATAAAGTGCGGTCATAAAGCCGATTTGAAAGTATGGCATTCAACTGTGGGGTACAACCTGTTCAACTAATATAGGCATAATACAAAGGTTCCAATCAAAAATGCTTAGATCAATCACGTGTTCACCATGGTACATGCGTAATGAAACTATCCATAAAGACCTTGGTATTTCTTTGGTATGGAAAGAGTAGAAGACAGCAGAATTAAATATATATCTAAGCTCCGTGATCACCCAAACCCTTTGGATAATGCTTTGGTACATTCCTGCGATCAAACACGCCTTAAAAGAAGAGATATGCCCGCGTACTAAGGAGCAATGTATCACAAAAATAGCTCAATCACTTGCTTGAGCGTGTCTAGTTTTTAAATAGGTTTAAGATTTTATTACTTTCTGTTAGGCTTTCAAAACAAAAAGATTCAATTAATAAAAAGATAATTAAAAAGATATTGAAAAAAAGTTCCTTGTGTCTAAATCATTCCCAGCACATGTAGTGGCCTAGCGGGTGACTCCCACCGTCTTCGTCATTATTGAAAACGCCGCCTTTGAAGTAACGAAACAAATCGTGGCTCATATACACCTAAATATAAGACTTAAAAAACATCGCTCAAGGGTTGATGTGGCTTATGTTTCAATTAATTTCCAATAAACTAATATTTTATTTATAAATGAAAACGAAAACAATAATTCCGGTGAAAGAACCTACCGGATAAAAATTTGAACATTACTTCCGAATTTGAAAATAAAACTTATAGATATAAACTTTCATAACACAAATACTCATATATATGAAAAGTAATGCCACTTTTCGTTTTAATTTTATAACTTAATAATGGGTTCACCTCTCCAAACCAAATCTGTAAGCTTTGTTCGGACTATTTAATAGATGGTTTACATGGTTTACCGAGCGGTTCTTCACTTATCACATTTTTTGTAATAAGTAAATTCAAGGATGGAGCCAAGTGTAGAAGTTCACACAAGTGAGGAAAGTTCTCTGATCGCCATTCATTTGGGAGTGGCCAGGTACGATTCTTTTACATATGGCACAAGCAGCTCACAACTTCCGGTTTTAGACCAAGTATGCTCTGGGTAGCCTAAGAACGTCCGTTCGAAGGCGAGCCAAAGTGAGAAGGCGAAATATCCCCTACATAGGGTTGTGCGCTGGGTTTGCGACCCACCACGTAAAAAAGCCGTCAATGAAAAGATAGCAACAGCCTCGGATAAGAGACCTCATTTTTGATGACGACCACAGCAAACGAATCAAGGATTATGATTTGAGGGCATGCACCTGGAATGTCCGGTCCGTTAATTGGGAAGGTGCCGCTGCATAGCTGGTTGATGTTCTCGTTGGAGTGAAAGCTGACATCACCGCCGTCTAAAAATTGCGATGGACGGGAAAAGGACTGAGGCGAGTAGGTGCTTGTGGTATTTACTATAGTGGCCACATAAAGGAGCGCACGTTTGGTGTGGGATACGAGGTGGGAGAGGACTCGTAGCCGAGTGCTATCATTCACTCCGGTTGCTAAACATCTACCCACAATCCGCATCAAAGCGAGGTTCTTCAACATATCGCTGATTTGCGCCCACGCCCCCACGGAAGAGAAGGGCGATGCCTTCTATGAGTGCGTGGAGCGCACCTCTGAGAGCTGACCACGCCACGATGCCAAAATCATGCCCATGACGAAACATCCCCAAATGGATCAAAGCTGATCGACTTCGCCGGGGCGGTTATCTGTAGTACTAGATTCCAGCATAAGAAAATTCATCAAGCCACCTGTCTGTCTCTGGATCAAAAAACCACCAACCAGATAATGTTGTGATAGACGGAAGTCACGTCTCCAGTGTTTGAGATGTGCGTGCGTTCAGAGGCTTAAACATCGACTCTGACCACTGCGTTGTAGCAGCCAAGATTCGCACTCGCCTCTGTGCAGCAAAAACCGCACGTCAACAAACAGAAGAAAGATTCGACGTCGAAAAGCTGCAATCACAACAGACAGCCGAACAATTCTCTATTCGGCTTGCACTCCTGTTCTCTGAGAGCACTCGTCAACAATTCGGTAAAAGGGAACTGTGGGAAACAAACTTCTCAGGTACAGCTGCAAGTGGAATCATAAGTTTTAGGAAAATGCATAAGAACAGCTGGTATGACGAAGAGTGCTTTATCGCAGCGGAGAGAAATCATACTGTCTACCACCCAACGTTCCGGTCGACCACAACATGTGCGGGATGGGATAGATACCAAAAGGTGAAGAGGGAAGCGAGAGGCATTTGCAGACAGAAAACGAGAGATGTCGAAATGCGTGAGTATGAAGAGCTTGACAAGCTGGCCGACAGGGGTAATGCTCGAAATTACTACGAAAAAATTCGGCAGCTAACAGAAGGTTTCAAGACCGAAGTATATTCTTGTAGAACCCCCAAAGGTGATCTAGTGACTGATGCCCAGAGCACACTTAAATTATGGAGGGAACACTTCTCCAGCCTGCTGAATGGCAGTGAAAGTACAACGCCAGGAGAAGGCGAAAAGACCCGTGAAAGGAGAATCAACACACACCACTTCTTCGTCGATTTCAAAGCTGCTTTCGACAGCTCTAAAAGGAGCTGCCTTCATGCCGCGATGTCTGAATTTGGTATCACCTCAAAACTAATATGGCTATGTAAACTGACGTTGAGCAACACCAAAAGTTCCGTCAGGATCGGGAGGACTTCTCCGAGATGTTTAATACCAATCGAGGTTTCAGACAAAGCGACTCCCTATCGTGCGACTTCTTCAATCTGCTGCTGCAGAAAATAATTCGAGCTACAGAACTTAATCGAGCAGGTACAATCATTTATAAGAGTGCACACCCGCGCCGTTAGTTCTGCTTTCTACAGGCTGGACAAGTAAGCACAGCAAATGGGTCTGGCAGTGAACGAGGGTAAGACGAAATATCTCCTGTCATCAAACAAACAGTCGTCGTAATCGCAATTTGGCACTCACATTACTGTTGACAGTCATAACTTTGAAGTTGTAGGTAGTTTCGTATATTTGGGAACCAGTGTAAACACTACCAACAATGTCAGACTCTAAATCCAACGCAGGATAACTCTTGCCAACAAGTGCTACTTCGGACTGAGTAAGCAATTGAGAAGTAAATCCTCTCTCGACGAACAAAAACCAAACTCTATAAGTCACTTATTGGTCCCGTCCTGCTATAAGGTGCAGAAGTACGAACGATGATAATAATTGAGGAGTCGACGTTGCGAGTTTTCGAGAAAAATGTTCTGCGAAAGATTTATGGTTTTTCGCGCGTTGGCCACGGCGAATATCGCATTCGATGAAACGATGAGCTGTATGAGATATACGACAGCATTGACATAGTTCAGCGAATTAAAAGACAGCGGATACGCTGGCTAGGGTATGTTGTTCGAATGGACGAAAACACTCCATCTGTTAAAGTATTCGACGCAGTACCCGCCGGGGGAAGCAGAGGAAGGGGAAGACCTCCATCCCGTTGCAAGGACCAAGTGGAGAATATCCGCTTAGAATATCCAATCGGTGCCACGTAGCGAAAAGAAGAAGAGACTGGTGCTCCGTTGTTAACTCGGCTACAATCACGTAAAATGTGTCTACGCCAATAAAGAAGATGAATTCAATAAATGTTAGTGGGAATTTTTGTGACAAATTTTAATTATTTAAGATAGGGATTGTGCTGTCAAATTGTTATGTTGTTATGTCATTCATGTGGTCGTCTCAATACGGACGTGCTTCGATTAAAGCAAATTTTAAGCGCCAATTATAGCTTTTTGTAATTGTCAGCTTTCACATTTCCAAGAAAATTTTTAAGTTAACACTTTTAAAGTCATCCAGGCTCGTATTTCAGTTTCATTGAGCCTTTCCACAAATGTTTTACCTTTTACTAGTTCTCTTATTTGCGGACCCAGAAATATGCCCTCCTTAATCGTTAAACCCATTTTAATATGTAAGGGTAGTAGTAATACCTCTTTGGGATCAACTAGGGGTTCACTGGCCACTGCGTGTGTACATAATGACATCTCTCGCACACTATTCGTAAATCCTAAAGGCTATTACTTTTAGGTCTTCACATATTGCCCAACCATACTCATGACAACGGATGTGCTCTAGAAGAACTCTAATATTCTCATATCTTTTCTTTAACATCGCTTGATGTACTAGTCACTAGTCGAGACTTTAAGATTCTAGTACTTTTGGAATAGGAAGTTTTTCGCTGATTGTAAATGACGGTACTTAACCGTATGTTTAGACTTCGGTCCAATTTCTTTAATATTCGTGGGGCCAAAATGGTAATATGATCCTTAGGTCCTCTCCAAACAATTGCACTGCAATTTCAACCTATTAACCAAGCTGTTAACAATTCTATACAAGTTTTACAACAGATATGAGGGGCCCATGCATTTCTTCGGTCCCCAACTTTAACACCAAAATACAGTACAGCACAAGCGGAGTAAAATGACGTTTTTGCGATTTAAAAGTTAGTCCTCCGCACACATAACAAAAACTGTTGGCACTATTTGCGCACTGTCTAGGCATTGTACCTTAAAATTTTAAATACAGTAATTTTAGAAGCGTAAAATTATGTGAACTCAAAAACGTTTTGCTTTCCAAACATAAAACACGTAACCGATTCGGACACCTTTACTGATAACTTTTGTAAAATAAAATGATCGTAAAATATGCTGTTTACTTCAAACAAGCAGGCAGAACCGGTCTAAACCTTAAAACTTCCTGATCGTATGAAAACATGAGTGTTATCAAACAACGGTAAGTTTTGAGCTGTTGAAGTGAAATGCATGTATGTATGTCTTTATTTAAAAAAACACATTGTGTGCATGCGGGTATTTTATTCATTTGTAATACATCCAATTTGTTTTTATTTTGATTTTCTTATATGAAGAAAAATTTCCAGTGACCAGAGAGAAAATAAAGGTCGCCGAATGCGTAATGTAAAGGATGTGCCATTACCAAGACGATCTCAGACTGCAGATGATCGCGCACACGCTAATGCATCGCAGCGGCAACGTTATATGGTACACGATCTGTGGAACTTGTACCTGTACTGGATCTTACACGGCGATAATGAATACGTCGTGCTATTTTGGTTGGAATGATGCGTGATGCTTTTAATTACAATAATTAGATTGATTATAGTATATACGGATACATTGAAATGATGGCCGCAATGTGTCCACATTGTAATCCGACTAACTTTCGAGGTGAAACGCTCGGGATGTGTTGTGCTAATGGCAAAGTACTCCACCTCAACCATTGTGTTCACTAATTTTTTGAACATCTCAAACGCTTTTTGAGTCATGTTCAACAACACAATTCGACATTTCAAATGATATCTTTTGGTGCAACAGAAATTATAATACTCTCGCAACTTGTTCTAATTGTTGTTACGTTTGATTGAAACTACGATGTTAACTTCTAGATCAAAAGGAGAAGTTTTTTAACTCCACGTATCCCTATGATTCCAACTGATATGCCATTTCTATTGAAACTATTACAATTAAGTTTTAAAAACTAAAAAATATTTTTTTTTTGCTTGAATAAATAATGTCATGTTAACCTAAATTTTGTTTATTATTTCAATCTATATTTATATAATTTGAGTACTTTTTCACTCTACTTACCGTGGATATTAGTCGGAACGGAACGGCCGTGTGCGGTGTCGTACCGAAATCAAAAGGGACTGTCAGTCGGTCCCTTTTGTTAGTTTAGTAGGATGTCCTCAAATACACACATTATGTTGCATTCGTGATGTGGAATGTAAGAAGTGGTGTATGGTGAAGATGAAATGTGTAATCAAGAGTCTTCGAAAGATACCGTAATTTTCCCAGATGGTCGTTAAGCGGAGACCAATACGACTACGTACTAAACCCTTAACCCCATTTAATTTGCTTGTTTATTTGCCCCACGGAACTGCCGTTAAGCATTACATCATGAGGTCAAGCTTAGCCGCTCGGCTCGTTAGTCACGCCATTCTGGCCTACTCTTCATTTATGCTTCTGATTTCTATGCGTTACCCTCTTTCCTTCTTAGCTCTTTCAGAACTATTGCACACCACTCTCTCACACTATCCCACACTTGTTTCGATGCAGTCATGAATCGCACTATGTTATCAGGCGACACTCGTGTCATTATCAATTTCTGTAGATCAGCTCGCTTCTTTTCATACTGTCGGCAAAAAAAGAAGATGTGCAGCGCGTTTTCTCCGCTTCTGTCGCAGAAGGAACAATTCGTCCCATCGTCATGTTCATATTTATAGAGATACTCTCTAAAGCACCCGTGCCCCGTCAAAAACTGCGTCAAAAACTGCGTCAGGTAGAAATCTGTTTCTCCATGTTTCCTATCTAATCATGCTGGTACGCTTCTAATTAGTCTGTGGGTCCATCTCCCCGTCGAAGCTGCATCCCGTCGTTTTTGCCAATCAATGAGGCTTGTTTGCCTGTCACCCTTCTGTTCTTCAATTCCACGTGACTCTAATGGCACTAAGTCGCATTGCAGGCTTCGCTTTCTTAGCATACGTCTTTTGCTGTAATGCTGGTCCCCATATAGGCGCTGCGTACATCAGAATTGATTGGCTCTCCTTGGCCAATAGCGTACGGCTAATTTGGCTTGGTCCACCAATGTGGCCATTATTCTTGCTAAGGGGGCCGTTGCACGTGCTGCTTTCTCACATGCCTTTTCTATGTTCACCTTATAGCTGAGTCTATTGTCTATCAGTTCTTCTGAATACTTCAGCGACTTCTGTGGCATGATATTATGACCGTCGATATTTAGTTTGATATCTACCGTTCTAGTATCTTTCCCGCATCCAGTATACAGAGCGGTCGATATAAGCTGGGCTCTCCGGCTGGTTAATTGGGTTTCTGTAATAAGACACGTCTCTGCGTTTTCCAAGGCTTTTGGGAATACACCTTTTTGTAAACACCACGTAAACAATTCGGTGAATGGTCTCGCATTGTGCTTAATGGCAATCTTTAAGACCTTATTTTGAATACCATCCATGCCTAGCGCTTTGGCATTGCCAAATCTCTCTGCTGTTTTTATAACCTCCACATCAGTGACTATTGTGTCTTCTGTTTCAGCAGGTCCTTGCATGCTAGCTGTTCGGTTCTCTAGGGGCTGTACGGCGAATAGTGTCTTCAGTATTTTCAAGAGTGCTGAGAACGTTGGTGCTTGTTCTTTGCTACCTTTTATTTTCGTCATTACCAGCTTTTAAGCATCACCCTATAGGTTTTCATCGGTTTTCTCGCAAGGTTCTTCAAAGCAGCAAGATTTACTTTTTAATAGCTTTTTTAAGATCGCTTCGTTTTCTTTTAACCCATGCGTGCAATTGCGTTTGCTCCGTGAGTCACCAACGCCTTTGTGGCATTCCTTTCTTAATGTGTCGATCTCCTCACTCCACCAGTAATCAGGCTTGTGCAATTTTTTTCTAGTTGTTGATAAAACTTCTGTGACCAGTTTGTCAAAATCACTCTGCGGTATGCTTAGTGGTATTTAGCAACTTTAGAAGTTGATCTTAGAGATTTCCGCCCGAGTGTAAAAGGATTTTCCCAATAGCGGTTTATCTAGAAATATTTTCCCTAAACATACCCATATGATAGCTTCTTTCGTATTTTCAGAGATCCGTGTTGTGCCACTTTTATTTTTATACTGTTCACTGAGTATAGATACATCGATCTCTCCCTCATAAACCGTCTGTTTAAGAAGTTTTTGTGCAGCCTCAAAGTGATTGGGGTTGAGTTACATGACTCTAACTTTTTTGGTGCTTTTGCATGCTTCTTGGTAGTGCGGACACTTTTTACTACAAATTTTGTGACCGGTGTTTTCCCTGCTCTTTTTCTTGCATGCACTACACGACGGGTTCTTATCGCACAACTTGGCAAAGTGTCCAGTTGCTCCACACTTGACACAGCACTGGCGTCTATCATTTGTATTGGGCAAGTTTTCGCCAGATGACCGTATCATCTGAAACACCTCCTGAGATTTTGCTTCGCCCTTATTTTACACACTATCCAACCTATTTTGATTTTGTGTGCATCCTAAAATATTCTTGCCTCCAACGCGGGTAGGCCACTGCAGTTTGGGTTCCTAAGTGCGCTGCTCTGATGCTCTTGATCGAATTTTCATCAAAACTACTCAACCCGTTTATTTGTCTTCGTATAGCC
>CM050322.1:76541826-76606221 GCA_027475135.1 Bactrocera correcta | reverse complement strand
AAGTTCCAGCGTTTCGGTGGAATGCTGCCATAATCTGCGTCCTCATCTTCGGTTTATGCATAGTGCAGATCTTGCACATGAAAATGCAATTTTTTATTTGAGGCATAAGACGGGGAATATAGAACTCTGCGTGCGACATTAGTATGTGAATATACTTGAGTAGCAGAGTTGTAAGTCGAGACTTCTCTGGTATTATTAGAGGATGACGTTCGTTATCTGTCAGGCTTGAGTTGGCAAGCCGATTTTTGAACTTTCTGGGGAATTTATTTTGCGCACGGGCGATCGTGGCCAAGAATCGCGAGATTCTGTTAGCTATCGGTGGACATTCTATCAAAGAGTGGAGAGGCAAGGTGCAGAGGCTTGCACCCTCTTGTACCTAGATCGGCAGGATTGTTCGGACTGACAACGTGTCGCTGATCTCACTAGGTCAAGGATTTGAGACGTTCGATTGGAAATATCCGTCTTTCATGAGAAGATATTTCTAACCAGGCTAATACAATTTTGGAATCATACCAGAGATAGAATTTATGTTTTGCTATATTTAGATGCGTGCAAACAATGGATACTAATAGGCTGGTGGTAGCGAACCACATAGTTCCAGTCGTGGTAGACTTATTGTTTTTAGCGGAGCCACCTTTGTCTTGGCTACTAGAAGGTGACTGGTGGTCGCTGTGTCGGATTGTGTGCGCACATAGATGGTGGCACAATATGCCTTTTCAGAGGCATCACAGAAGTCATGTAGTTCGACTTTGTGCTCTGGGGCATAATTAATCCGTCGTGCGATTTGTATTTGTGAGATATCATTCAGATTATCCGCGAACTGGGACCACTTTTCTAAACGAAGTGGTTTCAATTGTTCATCTCAGTCAGTTCCGTCTAGCCATAATTCTTGTATTAGAATTTTTGCGTGTATCAAAATTTGGCGAAAGCCAGCCTGCGTGGTCAAAAAGTTTTGCCACTGAGGATAAAATTTGCCTCTTTGTTATAGCAGATAGTGCGGATATTGACTCATTAGTGTATGAAAACTGGTCAGATATCGCAATCCATCGTATCCCCAAGGTTTTTGTAGTGCTTTCCTTTTCGAATTTAAGGAAATTAGTGTCTAATAGATTTTCTGTAGGTATGTCCTTTAAAATATGAGGTGTTTTTTAACGGAAACCTTGCTGTATTGAGAGCCTGTCTCGCTTATGCTACTGACTCGTATGCCTGTGGAAGACTGTGGCTTTGAGACAGAATATAGTCTACATACATACGTTTGTGTTTTCAACACTTGTGGTGCCACAGGAAATTCTGACTTTGTGTCTTCTGCCAGTTTGTGGAGTGTACGAGTGGCTAGGTATGGGGCACAGGTAACGCCAAAGGTAACTGTTTATAATTTATAGTCCCGTAGTGGACTATTGGGAGATTTTCGGAAAATAATTCGCTGAAAGTCTTGATAATCTTTGTGTACGACTATTTGTCAATAAATTTTTTCGACATTCCCATTGCAAAGGTATTTATATATATGCCAGTTTAATATAAGGAGCATTAAATCTGACTGAAACGTGGATCCCGTAAATAAAATGTTATATATTTTCCCCGAACTTTGGATTTTGATGCATTAAAGACAACTCTTACCTTTGTCCTTTGTCTGGCTTTACTACTGCATAATGTGGCAGGTAAAAAGCTTAGTATTTACTTTTTGTAATTTTTTTCGCCAAGGCTGACTTCCTCCATGTGATCTAAATGGAGGTATTCTTCTAAAACCCTATCGTATTCTGGTTTTAGCTCGCATTTTTTATGTAGGTTTGTTTGCATACTTCAAAACTATTAAATAGCAGAGGTGCGGGAATGGCCTAAGGCGAGTGTGTGGCGAGTTCTGGCTTTAGTTGTAGTCGTACGACGTACCGGCCATTATCTAATCGAGAAGTTGTGGATTTGTAAAAATCCTCACAATATCGATCTTCTGGGGTTGAGATTAATATGAGGGGGAGTTCTTCTAACTAACAAAATTTCTTCAGTTGTGTATTGAGGAACTCGTTTGAGATTTCCTCAACTTGACTTGTCATTGTTGAGGCTGGTTCCGCACCTAGTTCGCTTAGGACCCATCTGAAAATGGTATTTTGCGCCAGATGTGTTTTTGTAATTTTCTCAACACCTTCGAGAATAATTTGTGGTATGAGATCGCTGCTTAATAGAATGTCTATTTGAACGGGAGTGTTGCAGTTGGGGTCTGCTAATTTAAGATGTGAGACCTTTTGCCAATGCTTGCTATTTATATGATAGCTTGAAAGCATATTTGTAATGTTTCTGTAAAACAATAGCTTCTGGTTGCATGCGCTTATCCGCTAAGGGTAATGGGGCAGATTTTTTTTGAGTTTTGAACAACTCCTTCGCCCATTCCCATGATTTGAAAATTGGCCAGTTTTGTTGGCAGCTGTTGCCTGTTTTGTGCCCTAGACGCCATAAATCATCGTTGGGACCCTTGGTCTATTAAGGCCCTAAGTTTAGACCACTACTGTGGGTAATAATACGTCTGAGTTTTTAAAGCCTTTGAGCAGCATGGTGCTTCTTGACAATTTTCGGAATTTTGAAGTCGGGATTTGCTGTTGCAACTAATCCCGCAGCTCTTTTAACAGTAGCGTTATTTTTAATGAAGCTGTAAAAATTTCTAATGTAAATCATTGAGTTATGTCGTTTATGGCAATAAATGCAATTAAGTTTGCTTTCGCAACATTTGAGCGCATGTGACAAACAGTTGGTACATAATTTTTTTGTTCTTATGAAATTGTTTCTTTCGTTAATATTTAGTTTTTTAAATTTATCGCAAGATTTCAGCCTGTTCCCTCCTTTACACAGTTCGCATGACGTATGTTTGTTTTATCCGGATGTGGACGATTGTGTTTTGAAAAACCTACGATATACTAAGTTGTTGTTGTTACACGCTTGGGGTCTACTAGAGCTTAGATTTAAGTTGTGTTGAACGTGCTTAGTTCTGATCATTTTTTTATATACCCTTTCCGCAATTTTATATTGGGTAGTTAAGAAATCCTTCATTTGTTGCCACGTTGGGTACTTTCTTCGCGATAAGAGCGATTGCTCCCACAAAAGTAACGATTTTTCTGGTAATGCGGATGTGCATATATATGCTAGAATGGGGACCCAATTGCCAGTGGGAATATTCCGTGCCGCTAGAACTGACAAGCAATTTGAAAGAGTGGATTGAAGTTTTATAAATTCATTAACATTATGGCTTGTTTGTTGAGTAATATTCTCTTCGTACTGGTCTAAGCAGTTGCATATTTGAAGTGTGCTGAAGATTTGAAATTTTCAGGTAGATTTGATTCGTCAGATTCTACAATTGCGTCATACGCACCTTGGAGACGTGTCCAGAAATTGCCCAGATTTTCTTTTTTAGTTTCTAATACCGATTCAGAATTGTCTTGAAGCGGTGAAGATGAAAATCGAGTGCAGTATCGAATTAGACTGTCACTCTCTGCAATGAACTTAGTATATGAAATATCTTTCAGCTTTTCCTGGGCTCTTTTCTTCCGAAATCATTTTTTGTACTTTTAGATATTTTGTTGATTTAGATTCCTTGGAATCTCCGTTCATTGAGTTACTGTAAGAGGTGAAAGTGGGAAAAAAAGAAAATCTGTCAGTGTACACTAATAACAATAAATACTTGTGAAATCTTTAAGATAAAAGGTTTTTACTCTTGTTGTATACGCAATGTATCATATATCGTATTTCGTTTTTCCTGTGGTAGACGGAAGACACGTCTCCCGTGCTGTAAATGTGCGTGCGCTCCGAGGTCCTAATATCGACTCGGCCAATACTCTTGTTGCAGCCAAGATTAGCATCCGCCTCTGTGCAGCAAAAAACGCACGTCAACAAACACAAGTAAGGTTCGACGTCAGGAAGCTGCAATCACAACAGACAGCCGAACGATTTTCTACTCAGCTTGCACTCTTGCTCTCTGAGACCACTCGTCAACAACTTGGTATAAGAGAACTGTGGGACGGCATTTCAAACTCCTTACGTACAGCTGCAACCGAAACCATTGGTTTTCGGAAGGTGCAAAAGAACAGCTGGTACGACGAGGATTGCCGTGTTGCAGCAGAGAAAAAACAGACTGCCTACCTCGCAACGTTACGATCGACCACAACACGTTTGGACCAACTACTCAACCCGTTTATTTGTCGTCGTATAGTCTCGGCAATTTCCTCTTTAGCCGTGATTTCGTCAAAGTCACGTATTTCTAGCATGACTTTTTGGTATAAAGCTTATATCTGCGACTTTCTTCCAGTACTTTGCTTATTTCGGTCTTGAAGATGCCTGTGTTCTTCATCTGTGACTCATTCACCTTTAACAGGATTTGTCATTTGGCCGTCTTTCTGATCTTTGTTACGTTTCCCTCTAGTTCCTGCAGGGTATCATTTTTCCTAACAGTCCTTAGGTTTTCGCTATATGATATGTCACTTGTTTTTTCTTTGACAATGCATCAGGTCGATTTATGTAGTGGCTACTTTTGTTGCTTAAATTTGACTGCGATCCAACCATCTTGTTTTCCCATTTCTTTATCATTGTCTTTATCACTCTTTGCTTCTTTGTCCAGATGAACTTCAGGCTTGCTCGGTCATTTGCTATGGATGATGAAACTTCGTCGTGCTTCCTTATTTGCAACGTGCTCATCCTGCACACTTGAATCGACTATTTTTGTCAGTTTTCTTTGTTACTTTTTGACGGTATTTTATTTGTTAACAGTTGGTAAGGGCATGTTTCTCGTTTTTATCGTTTTCATTTGATTAGTTTATTGTATCGTGGTGACATCGGTTTGTTGTTTGCGGTTTCGCTTTCATCGGAGAAAGCACAGCCTCACGAGCGGTCTGGTTAGCGTTCCGTTTTACATACGGAGGTCCACGACTCGTATGCAACCTTTGGAGCCGAATGTAGCTTTTCACCACTCGGTAGGGGGCAGACAATCATCATGGATGAGGACACATTCTCCAAGTTGAGGCGCTTGTTCAGGAGTCCTCCAACGGTATTATTTGTGGATATCCTTTATGTATTCGTCTTTCTATCGACGGCTGAAATTATATGATTGAGAACTTTAATTCTTTCCTATTGATTTAATAGGGGTTGCGACTCCACGCCTGTCTCAAAAATTACCAGAATGGGTGCTCCTTTTAGAAAATGCCCTGGAGTTAAGGCAATCTAATGGGCCTAGTGAGAGTACTGTGAGTGGCCGTGAATTGAGAACGGCTTCAATCCGATTCGAAAAGACCCAGCAAAATAAACACCTGTTGTAGTGAAAGGCAGAGCGAAATTGCAGCGTTCAGGTGTAAGTGCTGCCATTATCTGCGTTCGCATCTTCTGCCTATTGCATACTGCAAATTTTGCACGTGAAGATGCAATAATGCTCGTGGCGCACCATATGTTGCATGAGGCGATGTTCGGCATGCAGCATTAAGATGTGGATGTAATTGAGAAATAAAGTAGCAAATGGAGACCTCTCAGAAATTATTATGGGGTGACGTTCGTTGTATGTTAAGATTGAATTAAACAACCGACCATTGGCTCGAAGCAGGCCTTTCGTGATCAGAAATGCGTTTAGAACTAACCGGGAGCTCTTTTTATCAATCGGCTTCAATTCTCTTAGTAGTGATATATCGCGGTTGAAGGAGCGCGTTTCGGTACATGCGATTAGTGTGACCTTTGCCTTTGTAACTCTGGTGCGCCACTGTATTGCATGGGAAATTAGGTGATCCCTTGACTTTGCTTTTGAGTTGCTCTATAAATTTGAACATTTAAGCAACTACTCTGAGGACTATTGGAAACGATGAAAATCGTTCAAGGATGTCGGCATCATCCAATAATGTGTGAAACGTAGCGATTTTTCGACCTACTGCGGCGATTATGTTGCGCATGGGTGATTGTGGTAAAGAATATGAAGATTCTATTAACCATCGGGGGCCATTCCACTAAAGGGTGGTAGGAGCAGCCGCTTGCCTATATCGGTAGCATTGTCAGCACTGGCTACGTGTCGTCAAGTGGCTGACCCCACTACGTCAAGTATTTGAGACGTTCGATTAGAAATGTACGTCCCAGTCGGTTCCTTCTGGTCATAATTCTTCTGTTTAGATTTTCGCTTGTATCATAATTGGCGAAAGCCTTCCTGCGTAAAGTTTTGCCACAGAGGATAAAATCTGTATGTTTGTTATGGCTATTAATGCGGATATGGACTCAGTCGTGTTTGAGAATTGGTCTGATATCGCATTCCATTAGATGCCTAGAGTTTTTGTTGCACTTTCCTTTTCGAATATGAAGAAATTAGTGTCCAACAAATTTTCGTTTGTTATATTTTTGAGTATATTTGGGTGATTTGCGAAATCTTTTTTAATGGAAAGCCTACGGATTTGAGGGCTTTGAGTACTTGTGATAAATACTCATATGCTTGTAGAAGGGTGTGACTTTACGACAGAATATCGTCTACAAACGTTTGAATTTTTATTACTTCAGTTGCCAGAAGCAATTCTGACTTTTTACTTTCTGCCAATGCGTAAGGTAGTCGAATGACTGGATATGGTGCATAGTTAACGCCAAAGGTAACTGTTCCTAATTTGAAGTCGCGTAGTGGACTGGTGGGGGGCCTTCGAAACATTTCGCGTTGAAATTCTTGGACGTCTTTATGTACGACTATTTGCCGATACATTTTTTCAACGTCCCCATTGAGTACGTATTTGAATATACGCCAATTTATTATCAGGAGCATTAAATCTGGTTGGAGTGTGGGTCCCGGAAATAGGATATTATTTAGGGAATTCCCCGAGCTAGTGGTTTTTGAGACATTAAAGACAATTGTTGCTTTTGTTGTGATTTCAAAATTGGCTAGTTTTGTTGGCAACTGTAGCCTGTTTTATTCTCCCCTGTTCGATGGAGACGACTGCTGTGGGTAGAAGTACCCTACCGTGATTTTCGCTATGTAACGTTTGTGTTTTTAACGCCTCTGAGCAGCATGGTGCTTCTTGGTAGTTTTCTGAATTTGTTGTTGCAAATAAACCTGTTGCACTTTTAACGTTTGCGCTCTTTGGGTATGGGCTGGAATAATTTGTTAAACATGGTGCCTTCCAAGGTAAAGAGACTAAAAAAAAAACAGAACAAATGGTTTTTTCGGTAAAATTAGTTTATTTTGTTCAAAATAGTCTCTTTCTGCTTCAATACAGATTTTTGCACCGTCCAAAAGCGGGTGTATGAATTAGCACCCACCGGGCAAAATGACTTAAGCCCCACCAATTTTACAAGAAAATTAAAAATGGCGGAAAGTGGGGCGAAGTCATTTTCGTGGGGATTAATTCTTTTTTTTTTAGTGGGGATTCTGTCATGTAAGAACCCCCACGTTTGGTGGGGCTTAATTTATTTGATTGGTGGGGATAGAAGCATTTTCGTGGAGTTTAATTCATTTTAATTCCGTGATCTTTTATAAAAATAAAACAAACAGTTAGGAACGTAAAAATATAATACTTTTCAAATTTTATTTAATTTATTTGCTTTCTTTCTCCATATTTTCGTAAGTCTCCGTTACAAAAAACTATTTTATTAAGTATAACATTATAGCTATAGTACTTGTGAGCGTTTGGAGAATTTTCAAGCCATAAGAGTAAATCTGATATTTTTTGTAGTGAGTTTTTGTGAACGGTATCCATCGTATTAGTTGCAACTCGCTGATTCTATTAACGAAAGTAAAAACACAAACTATTAATTGCGCCTTATAACTTTTTTTTCCAAAAAAAGAATCAATTATAAATCCAGGAACATGAGAAAAGTTTATAGTATCGTTTTTATTTAGTAAGATCTTCCTTGCATTTATACGATTATTCTCTATTTGTTTCAATTTTTCTATATTCATTTTTATGCAGAATACGCAGAACTGTTTTTAATAAGCACTCTATTAAGATTGAATTGTCAAAGATTTTTCCTTTTACGAAAGGTTAAAATCACTAATAGTGCACATTTCGTAAAAGAAGAAACCATAATTTTGTAAATTATGAAAGAATAGAAGGAAATTTTTCCTTTTATGAAAGGTTAAAATCACAGTGTACATATCGTAAAAGGAGAAACCATAATTTTGTAAATAATCATATAATAAAAATCCATCTCTTACAGCTATTTTTTCCATGGGATAGTGAATTTCCTGCTAGGGTTTTTTTGCATTCAATAATAGAGCGTAAACTAACTTTTAAACCGGTTTTGCATTGTCTAGTAACTATGTTATCACATTACATTATATTATGCAAATGTAGTTGTTATGAAATCTTGAAGCGAATAACGCGACGTTATAAAAACATGACTTTAAACTATGAACACGTGGTTGGAAAAAGAATAAATAGCAATCTATTATATGTTACAGAGGAAAAAGAATTATATTCCAAAAAAACTATTAAAAAAGAAAAATATTTTTATGCTTGTTACGTGAAAACATGCAAAGCGAGGGTGTTTTTGAATAGTGAAGTGTATTATAAGGTTAAAGATTTCATTGATCATAATCATGAAACTCAGGAGGATACGTACAGCGAATTAAAGATTATGAATAATATGAAGTCATCCTGTATGAAAATACATCAAGATTCCACTGAACCGAGCGTTCTTGGAAGCATACGAAAAATATTTCAAAGTACTTGCGTTGAGCAGGTTTTTTATTATTTATTTTAATTAATCACCTCATAATGTCATAATTTCAGATACCCGGTGGAAACAAAAGATATTGATTTTTATAAAATCCAACGAAATTACCAAAAACTGACAAATAAGCAATTTCTAATTTCTCCTAAAACACCAGCTGATGTTATCAAAGCATTTCAAGATGAAGTAACTTTGAAAAAATTTGGGTATACAAAACATACCGGCGATGATGCCTCAACATTTTTTAAGATATGCTGTGATGCAAAAGACTTTGCCTATTGTTTGTTTTGTTCTGACAAAATAATAAATCTAATGGAAGAAAATATTCCTTCAAATATAGAGAGAAAAATACTGGTTGATGCAACATTTTCTGTTTTACCTATTGGTAGCTTCAAATAGCTTTTAATTATTCACATTGAATATTTTGAAACGGTATGTTGATAATAATATTCAATTTGATAATTTATAAATATTGTTTTTTGTTTTCCTCAGGTGTTTCCTGCTATATTTGTTCTTATGAACAGGAAAACAAAAAAAGTTACAAACATGTGTTTAACTATATTAATACTAATGTGGTAAAATTAGACGGAGCGATGTTTATGGCGGATTTTGAAATTGGATTGCGTAGTGCTATAAAAAAAATATTTGAACGTTCTAAGCTATTCGGGTGCCGGTTTCACTACTGTCAAGCAGTACGAAGAAATATTGCTACGAAACACAAGAATATGGCGGAATTTATTAGGCAAAACCGAAAACCATCTATATCATCAAAGAAGAAATTGCCACTTTCGACCACTTGTTTAAATTTGAATCTTTTTTAAAATACTTTGAAGAGCAATGGCTAAAAAAAGTAAGTTGTTTTACATTAAAATGATTTTAAAAATTATAAATATTCGAAATGTTATAGATTGGTACAAGAAATCTTTCGGTCTTTGGAAATATGATCCATACAACATCAGCTGTAGAATCGTATAATGCTGTGCTTGCCAAAATAATCCCAAAACAAGGGAATTTTTTTAAATTTGTGGGGCAGTTACAAATGGAGGAGTATCGCAAAAGTAGGGAATTAGATTGGTTATCAACAGCGGTGGTGCTTTAGGGAAACCAAAAAGAAAAACAAAGGAAAACGTTATGAGAGCAAATCTAATTGCTAAAGCGGCTGCTTAATGGACTCATAACCGCTACGAGTTTCTTGAATAGAATGGTCTTCTCTAGAAACAAAATAGTAACTGATATGGATCCCTTTGAAGACATATTCGAAGGTTTAGAATATATGGAAGAAGAATCTGAAGTCGAAGAAGCATCCAATGCCACGGAAGAAGATGCAGCAAATCCTCCACTAAAATGCATAATTTGTCTGGAAAACAAACTTAATATTTTGCTTTTGCCATGCAAACATTTAAAATTGTGCAGTGACTGCACATCTAAAATAGATGCAGAGAGTGTGGCAAACAATTTTAATAAATTTAAATGCCCTTTTTGTCGTCATGAAGTTGACGAATATTTACATATTTTTCTTTAATTATTTTCTTTTTCTCACATTTTCATATTTTCATTTAATTCTTTACCTTTTTCTTTTTAAATATTACATACATATGTATAATTGAATTTTTGTTAAAATTTTGATTTAAAAACTTGAAGTTTAAAGCAAGCAAAATAAATTAAAAATGAAGTAAAGTGGGGCTAAAGTCATTTTCGTGGGGGTTTAATGCATTTTTTTTCGTGGGGATTCCGTCATTTTTGGTGGGGAAAGATTCACTGAAATATTGGTGGGGCTTAAGTCATTTTGCCCGGTGGGGGTTAATTCAGAGGGGCTAATTCGTACACCCTCCAAAAGCATGTCGAACGACTGTTTTAGCTCGTTGGGCGGTATGGCCACCAGTATGGCGGTGCAAACCTTTTGAATGGCCTCTTCGTCTGCATAACGCTTTCCTTTCATATGCAAATGCATTTTTCCGAAAGCGTCGTACGCTGCCATGTCAGGTAAATACGTTAATGGTTAAAATGTGATTTTTGGTGAAATGTTCAATTCCATCTGCATGAATTTCAATGATGATTTCGGTTGATTTTTGATGAACGCACGCACATCTTGATCTTAATTTATATCCTCAAGACCACTTTGTAAACGTTGAAACCACTCGTGTACTCTGCTAGGGGATAGGCAATTATCGCTTAAATTTGTTTCATCAATTGAAAGGTTTCGGTGAAAGCTTTACCAACTTTACCAATGCGCATGTGACAAATAGTTGGTACATAGTTTTTTCGTTCTTACGAAATTGTTTTGAGCTCTAATATTAAATTTTTTGAATTTCTCGCAATATTTGCGCATGTGACCTCCACTACAAAGTTCGCATGACATTTGTTTGTATTGCTCGGATGTGAACAATTGATTCTTAAAAAAGATTCTACTTAAATCGTTGTTGCTACTGCCTTGGGGTCTATTGAAGCTTCTATTGAGGTCGTTTTGAACGTTTTTCATTCTGGCCCTTTCTGCACTTTCATATTGGGTAGTTATGAAATTCTTTCTTTTGCTGCCACGTTGGGCACTTTCTTCGCGATGAGAGCGATTGCTCCCACAAAAGTAACAATTTTTTTGATAATGTAGCTATGCATATGTATGTATTTACCAGCATGAGGTCGCAATTGTCTGTGGGAATATTCTGTGTCAATAGAACCGACAAACAATTTAAACAGTGGATTGAAGTTTTATGTATTCTAAACTTGTTTCTTTCTAAATTTTTATAAATAAGAGTTCTTCAAACGATATACGTAAATTACTCGTATTCAGTGTGTAATTTAATTTTGGTTTAATTTGTTTTTGATTATTTATTAATAACTAGCTGACCCCACAGTCGTTGTCCTCCGTAACATTCTGTATTTTGAAATGAAAAGAAAGTTAGATTTATCATTCAATTTTTTTTCAATGTAACGCAGCTTTATAAACAACGTTTTTTGGTTTCTATTCCGGTGTACAGAAAAGATGGTTTTCCAGCTCGTGAGCACGCCACGGCCGTGTGAAGAACATAGCATTTCCAAATTTATGCCTCACACTATGTCCTTTAGGTCCTGTTGATTGTCATCCTAAATGCAATTTTCACTGGACACGGAATACGTTTGAATTGAAATGGAAAATCGTTAGAACTCCAAGGAATTCGTAGAATCAAGCATTCTTCCCCTTGTATTCGATAGGTGCGTCACAATCAGTCGGGTTCCATTACACAGTTTCGGCGCATGAAGATTGCAAAACATAATAACGACGGATCCTACTTTGAGATACAAATGATGCGGTGGCATACCAAGCCTGTCCTGACGATCGATCGATTTGTATGAGCGCAAGTCTCCCGCAATTTATATTGAACCACCGGAAGTATCAACCGAAATTGCACCATTTCCAATTTTTAGCGAAGACGATGTAAAATTTCTTTGGCAATGTCGATGTTTATATCGAAAAGTATGCGATCATCACTTTCATTCCAGTAATTAACGTGTTCCAGCAATTGTAATTTCCGGCTTACTTCTCCAAAAATTTGCACACATCGAACCATTCACAGTACGCAATGACTCAAATGAAATTGAACCTCGTACATTTATCAATAGCAACCGAAGGTATAAGTAATCGTCTCTTTTTGGGTGGATTATGTAAATTCGGAATTAGTTTAGAACTCACCTGGATGTCAATCTACTGGCCTTGCTTTCTGCGTAACAATTTCTTCGACGATGCATTCCATGTATAATATCAAGGTATTTCAGAATAGAGCAATGTTCTCACAAACGGATCACTGATAAAAGTTGAAAAAAAAAACTCGACAATGTTAATTTTGTTGCTGGCGATGTTTCCACTGGCTATACTGTATTCTCTGGGTTGAAAAACACTCTTTGCCCATTCTTCAAATTAACTGCGAGACGCACAACAGTCGGAAAACGTTCATGAATTGCAAAAGTAAATATCCTACAAAGCGCTTTATTGCAGTTCACGTATCGGCCGTATCGTTCAAGACCAATAATCGCCATGTAGCTTCTTTTGGTGACGTACTTACAAACGTATTTTATCGATTTCACCAAACTGCAATACTAAACACTGATATGAGTTTTGAATATGAATTAGACAATAATGGTGATTATAGTACGATCCATGTGTTGTCAACTTCGACATTCACTCTTCTAAGTTGAATGCTGAATGTTCTGTTATCTGGTGAGCGACGCCGATAGAGTTGATATCCATCATTTCCAGTTTGTGTTTCCGAAAGAAAAGCACGTGGATAGTGTTTCGTGCATTTATTGTCAGACATACAAACCGAAAAGGGATTGTAGTGTCCGCAAGGTCCATGAACCATATTGGTTTCCACCACTTCATATAATACTGAATCTTTCTCTACATCAGGAATTTCCGGAGAAATGATTTCATCAATTTGATCTGGTGTAACCACCATCCACCATCCAAAGAAGAATGTGTGCGTGCGGAAAACCTCTATTTTGCCACTCAACAGAGTACATTTAGCATCAAACAGCACCATATATACGTTGCTTCAAGATAAAGAAAATCAAACATCGCAACTGTTGTTTGAAAAGTCATGCTGTGACATTGTGGCGATCGCTTGCTTATTGACCGCGAATTCCGCACGTATGTCACCGCATCCTGGGAGTACTTCTTGCCTTGCCTTGGGCTGCCATACTTTGATGGCAAAAAGAACAACGACCGATATTAGGGCGACCTCTTGGTGACTTCGTAACAAATTTCAATCTGCAATTGACATCTTTGTGTGAAACACACGTAAAGTTTTCTCTGAATAATTTTGAATAATTTTTCTTTTGAATAGCCAGAATAAAAAAGCAAGCGACCGAAATTGAACTATTCAAATAATCAAAAATATTTAAAAACAAAACAAACAAAAATTAAAAAAAAAAAATTGTATGGAAAAAAGTTGCTTTTTGGAATTATCCAATTTTATCGAGTTTTAATTGTTTTTAATATGTATTCTGCTATTCGGGGCGGAGAAAGGTCCAACAAATCAACAACCATGAAAATTGGTTCAGCAGATCTCGAGTTATAAGTGTTCGAACAAACCCGTCTTTGTTTTATATATATAGATAGCAGAATTTTTCTTTTTCCTATAGAAACTTTTTATATATAATACATATTTTGTGTCCGTAATTCTTATAAGCGGATCTTTTGTAATTATCTTCTGTGATAATGAGAGCTCGTTTAGAGATCACTGCAATTTGTACGTATATGTGTATTTATATATATATGTTTTGCTTCTATATGCAATACTGCTTGTTTTTGTCGCTCAAAGAAGAAGCGATATTGCGGGATGTAAAGTGGACTTTGAAGCGATATTTATGTATCGTACGTGTGGTAAATTTTATATAAACCGGCGTAATTTTTGTTGGTTCTTCGCAATATTTGCAACGTGAGAGAAGATATACCAAGAGGTCGCGGGGATTTTTGCCGTCTGCACTTATGCCTACGGTTTTTATATAGAAATGTAAGTATTCAAATATACCAATATGTTACAAATATTAGGTTGTCAAAAAGTCTTGCGGTATTTTCGCTAATTGGCGCTAAAAGCGCGTAGCTCTAGTTTTATTCGTCACATCGGGTCAAGCTATACCTTTTTGGAAAGCTTATTTCACGCGCTAACACGTGTTGATTGTCGTTTCTTTTAAGTCGTTCGTGAGTTATAGCATCGCAAAAAAATACGGCATATTTTACAGTACTACTACGATAAAGGCAAAAATGCATCTCAAGCCACCAATAAAATTTGTGCAGTTTATGGACCCGATACAGTTTCCATTTCCACCGCACAACGGTGGTTTCAACGTTTTCGTTCTGGTGTAGAGGTGGTCGAAGATGCGCCACGCTCCGGAAGGCCTGTCGTTGCGATAAAATCACTGAATTGGTCAAAAGAGACCGGCATAATAGCAGCCGTAGCATCGGTCAAGAGCTGGGCATGAGTCATCAAACCGTTATAAACCATTTCAATAAATTCAATAAATCATTCAATAAAAATACCGCAAGATTTTTTTGACAATCAATATGTACATATGTATATGTAAATGCGAATTACATCTTACGCCAATGTAATGCTTATATATGTATGTTTGTATTATGTATTTATTTTCTTTTTTTTATTATTTTTCGCTTTGGTTATAGTTCTGCCTTAGCTTGCGTTGTTTACTGCTTACTGCTTTAAGAAGCAGAAGGGGTATTGCGGGAAAATAGTGCAAGTGGATACTTGAAATTGTATTTATACCCTGAAGGGGGTATATTAAGTTTGACACGAAGTTTGTAACACCCAGAAGGAACCGTCGGAGACCTTATAAAGTATACATATATATATAGTATAAATGATCAGTATGTTGAGCTGAATCGATTTAGCCATGTCCGTCTGTCTATGCGTCTGTATATATACGAACTTGTCCCTCAGTTTTTAAGATATCGTTTTGAAATTTTGCAAACGTCATTTTCTCTTCAAGAAACTGATCATTTGTCGGAACTGCTGATATCGGACCACTATGACATATAGCTGTTATACAAATTTAACGATCGGAATCAAGTTCTTGTATGGAAAACTTTTAAAAAGGGACAAAGAGGTTATTTTCTAGGGCAACAATGTAATCTCCGAAGAAATCGTTCAGATCGATTAACTATAGCATATAGCAAACTTTTGCATTTGACAAGATATATTCACGAAATTTGGTATAGATTATTTTCTAAGACAACTATACTATAGCATATAGCTGCCATACAAACTGAGCGATCGGAAAAAAGTTCTTGTACGGAAAACTTTTGCATTTGACAAGATATATTCATGAAATTTGGTATGGAATATATTCTAAGGCAACAATGTAATCTCCGAAGAAATTGTTCGGATCGGCTTACTATAGCATATGGCAGCCATATAAACTGAACGAGCGTAAAAAAGTTCTTGTATGGAGAACTTTTGCATTTGACAAGATATATTCACAAAATTTGGTATAGATTATTTTCTAAGGCACCAATCAAATCTCCGAAGAAATTGTTCAGATCGGCTTACTATAGCATATAGCTGCCATACAAACCGAACGATCGGAATCAAGGGCTGGTATGGAAAACTTTCGCATTTGACGAGGTATCTTCGCGAAATTTGACAAGGGTTACTACGAAAAAATTGTTCAGATCGGATTACTATAGCATATAAACCATATAAACTGAACATATAGTTATTAAAAGAAATGCACCTGTGAAGGGTATATTAGCTTCGGTGAAGCCGAAGTTAACGTTTATATTGTTTTTAGATTGTGTTTCTGTTATGTGTGTATGTTTATGTTTGCTTTAGTGTCACTGCACTGCACAGCGCTCTTATAGTTGGGTATTTTCTCTTGTTGGTGTTTTTTTGTTCTTTTTTGTATGTGGGTACTGCACTATTACACCACTGAATGCACTTTTGTCCGCTGTCACCTTTTTTATTTGTTGTTTTGGTTTGAGTCACGGGTCACTGCACTGGTAATACACCGTATTTAAAATCTGGCACCGCAATTTGATCACTTGTCACTTCCCCTTTGGTTTTTTTTTTTGTTTTTTCGGTTTTTTATTTTTTTATATGAATATATAATATATGTTTTTTGTTTTTATTTTATTGTCACCACAATTTTATCTATTGTTATGGTTTTTCTGTTAAGTATTTATTTTTGGTCAAAGCCAATGGTGCCGTTCATGACGGCTAGAAGAACCATACTCGTATACGTATAATTTGAGCACTTTTTCACTCTACCTACCGTGGATATTAGTAAGCGCAAAAATTTCGTTGCGATCGAATAAAAAGCGGGTGTGCGGGTCGTATCGAAATCAAAAAGGGCTTCTGATTTGTCATTTGGTCCCTTTTGTTAGTTTAGTTTGTTGTCCTCATATGTGTTGTATTCGTGATGTGGAATGTAAGAAGTGTATTGTGATGAAGAGGTGGGTTGTAATGAAGTGTTCTTTTTTCCGAAATGGGAATCTTCTAAAGATACTATCAGGGTGAGACTGGCAGTATACACAATTCATATTGTCCGCTAGAGCACACCTATTTCGGGACCACGCCCAGACAATATTAAATAACTATGCTGAAAACAGTATGCTTAAGTACTAAACTCTTAACCCTTATTCGGACCTGCGAGACCGCTGTTAAGCACTACTTCGGAGGACCTAACTGGGCGATAACTGCTTCTCCACGACCTATCTCCAGGCTTATTAATAAGGTCTTATCTTCTGCGCTCCTTTTTTTTATTTTGAGTTCTCGGAGCGCTATTGCAGTCCACTCTTTCATTTTAATCCACACCAGCTGTGATTGCAGCATGTGACTCACTATATTGTCGGGAACCATCCTTTCATTTGTTAGCTTTTCTATGGTGTCTTTCTACATACCTCGAGCAGCGAAAAAGATGTGCTTTGCTTTTTATGCGGCATTTCCGCAGAACGAACAATGTGTTTCGTCATCGTGGCGAATTTGTGCAAGTTTTTCCTAAAACAGCTATGGCCCGATAAAAACTGCGTTAAGTAGAAATTCCCGTGTTGTCTGTCAATCCAGGCTGGTACATTCTTAATTAGTATATATGGCAATCTTCCTTTATCTGCCGTATCCCTTTACTTTTGCCACTCCTCGAAACTTTTCTTCCTCTCCTTTTTGCGCTCGTCGGCCGTTAGGCGCCTATTCATGACTTTTGCTTTACAGTAGACTACTTAACTCAGATGCCATTATATCCGGTGGCATAAGACCAGATATGATAGCACTAGCGTCGTGCGACACCGTTCTAAACGCACAGACAACTCATGTTGACACAGGTTTTTTGACGCAGGGCTGTCCCCCATATCAGAGCTGCGTACATAAGCATTGTTTGGCTAACCTTAGCCAGCAGAGCTCTCATACTTTGACTTGGGCTACCAATGTTTGCCATGATTCTCGACAGGACCGTGTTTTCAATATGCGCCTTGAAATTGAGCCTCGTATCGATCATAATGTCAAGGTACCTCAGTGAATTTTGCGTAACAGCGTTATATTCATCAACCAAGGTGACCGTTTCTAACCTTTTTCTGAGCGTAATGAGCACTGCCTCTGTTTTTACACCTGCAAGCTGCAGATCGTAAGCCAGTCTTTAATTTTCGACAAGGTCTCATTGCATAAGTTCTGTATCTGGAATTGATCTTTAGCTACGATCGTAACGATCGTACAGCAGTAGTCCGTCAGACAAAAAGCTGCTAATTGTCCTCAGAAGATACCCCGTGGTGTTACTTGCTTCTAATGCCCTCAATGTATGTGTGCCGAGTTGAAAGCGTTTTTCACATCAAGCGTAACCACTACACAGTATTTTTTATCTCCATGCCTCCATCTGGCGTCCTCTATTGCCTTTTCCGCAATGCCTGGCGTCCTCTATTTCCAACTGCGTATAAAGTGGACCGATGTCTTCCGGATCCAAATTGGTTTTGAGATAATCCAGGAGACTCTTCTTCTAGGTGACGTTCTAGGTGTGTGCAAATCAGTCTTTCCAGTATTTTGGCCATCGTGTCCGTCGCGATACGCCCTCGCTTTTGTGTGGTTTTTGAAGAAGAACCAGCTTCTCTTTATTTCCAAATTTTCGGGAAAACTCCTTCATTTAAACAACGGCGAAATCCTTCTAGCTATGATCTCCTCGTTCCACCAGTGCTGCCGTTACCTACATAACAGCATCACAAGCTTTACTTGTGTGCTTTACCAGTTTTTCAGCCTGTCGGTCAACATTGATCGCAACATCTAAGTTCCCATCCAACATAAGTTTGAAAATTGCTTCATCCAACGTTTCCACTTTCCATCCTTTTTTCTGCAATTTTTTTACGCTGGGTCGAGTTTGTATTTGCTTGCGGATTTCAGCAAGATGGCTAGGTGATCGCTATGTTTGTAAAAGTCGCACATTTTCCAATTTTCCGAACGAACCAGCGCGCTGCTGGCGAATTTAATACCTATTATCCATCCGCGTCCATTCTTTTCAAAAGTGTTTCTACCGCCGGTAATGAGCAGCTCTGCGTCTAACACAGAAAACGCTTTGTATAGAGTTTATGTTGATGTGGGCAACTCTCATTTGACTTTTTCCACGCCACTTCATATAGAGGACACTTTCAAGTTCCGTTCCGGTGACCGATCTCCTTTTTCCCGCTCTTTTTGCATGCTGCACTCGGCGGGCTTTTATTCCATTCCTTTCCCAAATGCTCCTTTTCCCAACACTTAGCACAACACTCGCTTCGATCATCCTCACTCGTACATTCCCTCGCCAGATGGCGGTATTCCGGGCACCTGAAACACTTTCTGAGGTTCGGCTTTTCCCTTATTCTGCAGACCTCTCATCCAATCTTGATCTTATGAGCGTCAAGCAGCCATTTTGAGTCCGCTGCGGGAAGGCTGATGACTCCGTCTGTTTGCCGGCGTACGGCTGTTTCATGGTTTTGATCGTATTTTCGTCAAAGAAACTTAGGTATTTAATTTATGATCGTACTGCCACTGTTATGTCTTCTTTGGTGGTTATTTCGTAAAGGTCTCGGATCTTCACTAATACCTCGTAGGTTACTGCTTTAATTTGCGCCTGGTCGCTTAGAATCTTGCATATCTTCCTGTCATATGCTCTAGTATTCCGCATCTGAGCCTTCTTTATTTCTAGCAATATTTCGCTTTTACCGTCTTCCGGACGGGAAACGTTCTCCCCAAGCTCCTTAGGAGCATCTGTTTTTTTGACGGCTCTAAGCAGATCACTGTACGACATGTTTCCAGTGCGCGCAATGATAATTGCATCGGACCTCGGACGTGAAGCAGAAACCGGCTTCTTAATCGGGTTTTGTGTTTTCGTTTCACCTGTGTTCATTCATTTTCCTTTTCTTCTTCCTTCCGTTCTTTTGTAGGAATGTTTCCTTCATTCCTCTTGCACGCAGTGGTCCTCTTTTGGACTTCCTCTTGGCCGGCTTTCTTTTTTGGCGAGCTCTTTCACGTCAGCTGCTCATCTTCGCGGGGCTTTTTCGGCGTTGAGTCTGCTCCTGTGAGCCTTAGGGGGGCATTTCATCTGCCATCTATCAATTGGAAACGAGCGATGGCCAGATTCAAATCTTATCAAAACAATATTTAAACGGAGGGAATTGTTGCATCGTTCAATACCACTTATAAAAAATGTAAAACAATGAAAAGTAAATAAATTTGTGAAATTTAAAGGTATTTGACGAAACGTTTTGTAATTGGAAGCATCATAGTATTATTTTCAATGGAAAATGATTAAAAACATTTACTGATTAAGAACTAACAATCTTAAATTCTTTTATTGGGTATTGAAAGGTCAAAAGTCAGTTGTTCTAATGTACTTTAAAATGATTTAAATAGTTTCTTTATATAATAAATAAGCACTAAATAGTAATTCCTATTCGTCTTAAATATTGAGTATTGGGTTGATAAATGCAAATCCAAAAATTATTATTTTGTTCAATCTGGCCATAATGGAAAATGTTACAAAAAATGCAAATTTTGAAGCGCTCTCACACTGGAATAATTTGGACATCCCTTTATTTCTGGTTGTACTGTGAGGGGGGATCAGAGGTTCATATAACCAATATGTACAAGTAGCAAAACACGTACCGGGCCACTAGTAATATATAAGAGATTGAATTTTTTATTTCATTAAATTTATATTAAAGTTTGTAAGAATTAGTTGATAACATTTGAGAAAATGAAACGAATGTAGATAATTCTAAAATATTAACCATAGTTATAACCATTTTTAATTTCATTCTGACAGTATCATTGGAAAACGTAGCATGTAGACTATTTCTCCATTAAATTGTCTTCTCGAAACTGTTGCTACAATAATATATTTTGTGATACATATTTTAATTGCCAAACGTGAACCGTTGCATAGTTTAGGTGGTTTGAAGTTACGCGAATAATAATGTGTGAATCAATTTTCAACGAAGTTTATGTGATGACATTCCAGGTATATCTACATAATTTACGTTTTATTTTCTTTTTTTGTCAACAAAAATAGGGTATGATTTAAAATGCGTCTGACTGTCTGGCAACAACTTTTTTATTTGGAAATCAATTTCGTCAAAAGTTCCTTTTTTTGTCGCTTAACCAGAACCAAATAATAAATGTTTACTTTCCGTAATATTCTCTCAACAAATAACTTTCTTTTTCCTGAATAGTAGCCCTGAAATTGTTTGGCAGAATAGTGCACTGCATTTCAACACTCCCAATATCTAGCAATTGTATTATTTCTGAGAGTGAATCAGTTTGAAATTTTTGCCACATACAAGAATTTATGGTCAATTGACGTGTTTCAGCGCTACACAATAAAAACGATTGCTTAAACATTCGTTAATCTCATTGGCTTGTTAAATCGACGATTGACCGGTCTATCAGCAATCACCAAACAGTGGTAAAACAATACCACCGAAAACTTCACCGTTGCCGCTTAGATAGTGCAGTGTTCTGTCTAATTTCAATTTTTTAATTTTACTTCTTGTTAAAACTGCACCTGTTCCCTTATTTTTTATGTAAAATGTTGCATTTAGTTTGTGACGAATGTCTGTGCGTCGTAGCCGTAGTGCAAATATCAAAGAGATTTTTTGTTATGATATTAAAAACACATGGTGCGACCAAAAACCCCGCCGTATTCAGCAACAAAAATCAGTATAATCCATATACAGTTCATTTCAAAAGATGTATATTTAACATATGACTCAAGCAGCTCACGACTTCCCGTCTTTGACCAAGTATCCTCTGGGTAGCCTAAGAATATCCGTTTGAAGGCGAGCTAAAGTGTGAAGGCGAAACACCCCCTGCAAGGGTTGTGCGCTGGGTTTGGGACCCGCCACGTAAAAAAAAAACATCCCCAATGAAAAGAAAAAAAGCAGCCTCGGATGAGAGACTCCCCTTTTGATGACGACCATGGCAAACGAAATAAGGACTATGATTTGAGGGCATGCACCTGGAATGTCCGGTCCTTTAATTGGGAAGGTGCCGCTGCCCAGCTGGTAGATGTCCTCGTAAAGATAAAGGCTGACATCACCGCCGTCCAAGAAATGCGATGGACGGGACAAGGACAGAGACGAGTAGGTCCTTGTGACATTTACTACAGTGGCCATATAAAGGAGCGCAAGTTTGGTGTTGGATTCGTGGTGGGAGAGAGACTCCGTCGCCGAGTACTATCATTCACTCCGGAGAATGAACGTCTAGCCACAATCCGCATCAAAGCGAGGTTCTTCAACATATCGCTGATTTGCGCCCACGCCCCGACGGAAGAGAAGGACGATGTGACCAAAGATGCCTTTTATGAGTGCTTGGAGCGCACTTATGAGAGATGCCCCCGCCACGATGTCAAAATCGTGCTTGGCGACTTCAATGCCAGAGTGGGCAAAGAAGGTACATTTGGCACTACGGTCGGTAAATTCAGCCTCCACGAGGAAACATCCCCAAATGGGCTGAGGCTGATCGACATCGCCGGGGCCCGAAATATGGTTATCTGTAGTACTAGATTCCAGCATAAGAAGATACATCAAGCTACCTGGCTGTCTCCGGATCGAAAAACCACCAAACGGATCGATCATAGACGGAAGATACGTCTCCAGTGTTCTAGATGTGCGTGGGCTCCGAGGTCCTAACATCGACTCGGACCACTATATTGTTGCAGCCAAAATTCGCACCCGCTTCTGTGCAGCAAAAAACGCACGCCAACAAACACAAGGAAGGTTCGACGTAGAGAAGATGCAATCACAACAGACAGCCGAACGTTTTTCTATTCGGCTTGCACTCCTGCTCTCTGAGAGCACTCGTCAACAACTCGGTATAAGGGAAATGTGGGACGGCATTTCAAACTCCTTACGTACAGCTTCAACTAAAACCATTGGTTTTCGGAAAGCGCAAAGGAAAAGCTGGTACGACGAGAAGTGCCGTGTCGCAGCGGAGAGAAAACAGGCTGCCTACCTCGCAACGTTACGATCGACCACAACACGTACGGGATGGGATAGATACCGAGAGTTGAAGAGGGAAGCGAGACGTATTTGTAGACAGAAAAAGAAAGAGGCCGAAATGCGTGAGTACGAAGAGCTTGATAAGCTGGCCGACAGGGGTAATGCTCGAAAATTCTACGAAAAATGCGGTGGCTTACAGAAGGTTTCAAGACCGGAGCGTACTCTTGTAGAACCCCCCAAGGTGATCTAGCTACCGATGCCCAGAGCATACTTAAATTATAGAGGGAACACTTCTCCAGCCTGTTGAATGGCACAACACCAGGAGAAAGCGAACCCTATACCCCAATCGATGACGATAGAGCAGACGTTCCATTGCCCGACCATGAAGAAGTTTGAATAGCAATTGCTTGTCTGAAAAACAACAAAGCGGCAGGGGCCGATGGATTGCCGGCCGAGCTATTCAAACACGGCGGCGAAGAGCTGATAAGGTGCATGCATCAGCTTCTTTGCAAAATATGGTCGGACGAAAGTATGCCCAACGATTGGAATTTAAGTGTGCTATGCCCAATCCATAAAAAAGTAGACCCCACAATCTGCGTCAACTACCGTGGGATTAGCCTCCTCAACATCGCATATAAGGTTCTGTCGAGCGTATTGTGTGAAAGATTGAAGCCCACCGTCAACAAACTGATTGGACCTTATCAGTGTGGCTTTAGACCTGGTAAATCAACAACCGACCAGATATTCACGATGCGCCAAATCTTGGAAAAGACCCGTGAAAGGAGAATCGACACACACCACCTCTTCGTCGATTTCAAAGCTGCTTTCGACAGCACGATAAGGAGCTGCCTCTATGCCGCGATGTCTGAATTTGGTATCCCCGCAAAACTAATACGGCTGTGTAAACTGACGTTGAGCAGCACCAAAGGCTCTGTCAGAATCGGGAAGGACCTCTCCGAGCCGTTCGATACCAAACGCGGTTTCAGACAAGGCGATTCCCTATCGTGCGTCTTTTTCAACCTGCTTCTGGAGAAAATAGTTCGAGCTGCAGAACTCAACAGAGAAGGTACCATCTTCTATAAGAGTGTACAACTGCTGGCGTATGCCGATGATATTGATATCATCGGCCTCAACACCCGCGCCGTTAGTTCTGCTTTCTCCAGACTGGACAAGGAAGTAAAAGAAATGGGTCTGGCAGTGAACGAGGGCAAGACGAAATATCTCCTGTCATCAAACAAACAGTCGTCGCAATCGCGACTTGGCACTCACGTCACTGTTGACAGTCATAACTTTGAAGTTGTAGATAATTTCGTCTATTAAGGAACCAGCGTAAACACCACCAACAATGTCAGCCTAGAAATCCAACGAAGGATAACTCTTGCCAACAGGTGCTACTTCGGACTAAGTAGGCAATTGTGAAACAAAGTCCTCTCACGACGAACAAAAACCAAACTCTATAGGTCACTCATAATTCCCGTCCTGCTATATGGTGCAGAGGCTTGGACGATGTCAACAACGGATGAGTCGACGTTGCGAGTTTTCGAAAGAAAGGTTCTGCGAAAGATTTATGGTCCTTTGCGCGTTGGCCACGGCGAATATCGCATTCGATGGAACGACGTTGACATAGTTCAGCGAATTAAAAGACAGCGGCTACGCTGGCTAGGTCATGTTGTCCGGATGGATGAAAATACTCCTGCTCTGAAAGTATCCGACGCAGTACCCACCGCGGGAAGCAGAGGAAGAGGAAGACCTCCACTCCGTTGGAAGGACCAAGTGGAGAAGGATCTGGCCTCGCTTGGAATATCCAATTGGCGCCACGCAGCGAAGAGAAGAAACGACTGGCGCGAGAAATGAAATAGCCTGAATTAAAAGCTTAAGCTTTGACGTCCTTCTTTATTGAGGTGAATCTTAAGACTGTTGCTTTTCATTATTACTTAGCTTACTTACTACTTATCCTAATGCTTACTGTACTAACATTTTTTTTTAGTTCGCTTCTAATATAAGGACTAACTGTTTTATCAGCCCACATTAGCTTGTTTACTCATATGTATATATTTATGTATATATATATTTTATATATATGTATATAAATATATATTTATGGTTTAGTTAAGTTGGCGTTAGCATACCCGAAATACTCTTACTCTCTTGTTCCACAACAAAGCTAATGTGGAACCCAATTCTATGTTAGTACAATATTAAGCATTTACTATCTACATACATACATTACTACATGTTTAGAGTGTAGGAATGTAACTCGCGCTGTTGTTGACTGGGCTATAATCGCGTAAGCGGTGTCTACGCCAGTAAAGAAGAAGAAGAAGATATTTAACTTATCAAAATATTTTTTTTTTACATAAATAAAAAAATTAATGCTAACGCTTAAGATGCGCCTTATTCATATCAAAAATACTTACGTACAACAATGATTATTTATATAAATCAAAAGTAATTACAATAGTTTTAGCGGTTTTTGGCCTAGAATTTGTTTATATTATTGTCCCTAGACGTCGATGCATGCTCTCCACACGATTTCTACTATTATTTCCGGATATTTTGACCCACTAAATCGATGTTCCAGTTTTTTGGCCTTATTTTGATGATATTCTATGTTTTAGAATACGGTTTTCCAAAAATTTCCAGATATTTTGAATAGGATTAATGTCTAGTCATTGCGGGGCCTATGGAGTTATTTTTGATTCCTTAACAACCATTCACGGATAAGATAAGGCGTGTGATTAGACGAGGGTCAAGAAAAATACTTTGATTTCAATGCATTTTAATTTAATTAAAAAGATTAATTTTAACACTTATCACTTAACAATAAAAATGTATGATAAATATTTATGTGAAGGCATTCGCTACGTGCCAAGATACGATCGAATAAACGATGCGTATCCAGATGGAAATTAGACGATATGCAGGATCCCGGTCGTATAAATTGTTGAACGCGGCATGCAGGATTGATCCGATTTAATGTGTATTAGCGGGAGTTAATAGCAGCGCGCGGGTGGGTTGTCGAAACAACGAAAATTGATGAGCGAAGTGTATGTGACGATTGTTGACGTGCGAATTGTCTGTAAGCGACACAATTCCTCTTTGTTAGGTTGATGGTGTATGGTGTCGTCTTGCGGTGATCTCTAGCAGAGTGTGGTTGTGTTGTCCCAGGGTGCGCCTGTTACCGGGTAGAGGGGGTGGATGCTTAACTCATTTAAACAACGTGTGGTTTGGGTCGTTATCTTGTTGTAAGTAAAAGTAGCTGCTATTAACACTTAACAGCCTGATTTACGAAATTGTTTTATTTTTAATATTACTGTGTTTGCTTCAATGCCTAGATGAAGGGAAGAATAGCTAAAAAAATCACAATATTTATTTTACATATTTATTCAGAAAAAAACAGGTTCATTAACGCCATGAAGAAATCTGACACACCTATGCATGAAATAATGCGAAACATTGATTGGCTTTATTATCGCATAACTACACTTTACACTTTTTACAGAACCAGGAGGTATGTTTCCTACAATTATTAAATTTCCACTTATTTCTAGAATCCATAAATATTTTTTCATGACCAATACAATTGCAACGCACGTCAGTAGAGTGTAGTACTTGTACACCTGTCCGGGGTCTTTTAGAAGGTACTGTAGTGTCTTGTCTACTGTTGGTACTGGGTCTTCTCCTTTTACTTTTCGGGTGACTTTGATATCTACATAAAGAAGACAAATAATGAATCGCAAGTTCAAAACGTTTTTATAGCTAAAGAATTAGTAGGTAGGTTTTATGTAGGGCGGAATGCCTCAAGTATTAAAATTGCTACTCACAAATATAGCACTTGTTTCTCCAAGTAAAACATGCATTCGCAAAAAATTATTATATCATAGCGAAAATAATATATTCACCCACAAAAGTATTTAAAATCTTCAGAAAGAGAAAATATATCAAATATTCAAGAAAACTTTTAGTAAAATGTGTTTACTTGTTCACTTTGCCGCGCAAGTAATATGTCATAGATTAAATAAACAATAATGACATTCGTTTTTTTTTTTTTTAATTTCGTTGAGAAGAATATTATACAACAGTAAAATACGTACAGCCAACCTATAAAAAAAAAACAAATAGTAATGTGAAGATTCGGTTTAAACGATTGGTATCAAAATTGATACTTTAGGTTATTAAGGGTTAACAGCCGCTTTAAGCAAACTTAAAATTTAAATTTTTTTCTTAAAATGTTCAGTTGCTTATACTGATCCATTTATGGACCATTGCTGTCGTAGCAATGGTCGCAGACAGAATGTCGGCTACATACGTTTGTGTTTTTAACACTTCAGTGTCCAAAGGAAATTCTGATTTTGTGTTTTCTGCCAATTCGTGGAGTGTTCAAATAGCTAGATATGGTGCACAGTTAACGTCAAAAGTAACTGTTTTTATTTTAAAGTCGCGTAGTTGACTATTGGGGAATCTTCCGGACATTATTCGTTAAGAATCTTGGTCATCTTTGTGTGCAACGTCTCCATTGAATACGTATTTTTATATACCCCTATTTAATATCAGGAGCATTAAATAGGATATCATTTAGGAAATTCCCCGAATTAGTATTTTAGTACTAGGGGTTTGTATTTGCCGTTGACACTCTTTCCTGGGCTTACTTCCTCCATGTGGTCTAAATATAGGTGTTCTTTTAATACACCATCATGGTGATTTGAATTCACCTTTTTATACTCCTGCAACCAGTTGCAACAAATTAGCTGTACATATCAACTAAAACTTAAAGAGAATGTACAAAACTATATGTATATAAATGATCAAAATGACGAGAAAAGTTGAAATCTGTCTGATCGTCCGTCCTTGCCGTGCTGTTACTTGAGTAAAAATTGAGATATCTTGATGAAACTTTGTATATGGCAACGTGTAATTTCGAGTTGGTAGGTGGGTGTAATAGGACTATTACCACGGTCACAAATCGCCATTAACCGAAGACATATAAAATGCCATTACTGAGCACTAAATTAAGATGTAAAGCTGTAATTTCGTACGAAGGATCACAGTAGCAACGGGCACCTGCGGGCAATATTTTTTGGAAAAGTAGGCGTACCCCCGCCTTCTAACAAGTTTAATGTACAATTCTCCTAAACCACTTAAGCTACAACAACCAAATTTTCTAAATATGAATCTTATAAGAAGATTCGTAACTAGGCCAATAGTATTTTGAGAAGTGTGTTTGAAATTTTCTGAATACCTTCGCGTATTATCTGTGATATGAGATCGCTGCCTAATAGAAGATCTATTTGAGCGGGGGTGGGATCTGCTAGCTTTAGGCGTGAAACCATTTGCCATTATATGATAGCTTGGAATCATATTTGTTAGTTGCGGTAAGACTTTAGCTTCTGCTTGAATGCGCTTACCCGCTTTAGGTGAAATTAGGATAATGAGACAGATTTTCTATATGCTTTCAACTACTTTTCCGCCAATTCCCGTGATTTCAAAATTGGCCAATTTTTTTTTTTTTTTGCAGCTCTAGCCTTTTATATGTTCTAAGCGCTATAAAAGATCGTTGTGATCCTTGGTCTATTAAGGCCCTGAGTTTAAACAGTTCTTCTCGGTTCGATGGAGACAACTACTGTGGGTAGTAGTACCCTACCGTGATTTTCGCTATGTATCTTTTGGGTTTTTAACGCCTTTGAGCAGCATGGTGCTTCTTGGCAGTATTCTGAATTTGTTGTTGCAAAGAAACCTGTTTCTCTTTTAACGTTTGCACTCTTTGGGGGTGAGCTGGAATTATTTATTATACTTGTATATATCATAGAATGACGTCTTTTATGGCAGTATAGACAAATAAATTTGCTTTCGCAGTCATTTAGCGTATGCGCATGGGACAAACAGTTGGTACATAGTTTTTTCGTTCTTATGAAATTCTTTCGGTCGCTAATGTTCAATTTTTTGCAAGATTTGAGCTTGTGACCTCCACTACAAAGTTTGCATGACGTTTGTTTGTGTTGTTCGGATGTGAACGATTGATTCTTAAAAAAGCTTGGGGTCTATTGAAGCTTTTTTTTAAGTCAGCTTGAACGTTTTTCGTTTTGACTGGTTTTTTATCTGCCCTTTATTCAATTTCTTTCAATTGCTGCTTCACATGCTGTGCTCGGGCATTTTCTTCGCGATGAGAGCGATTGCTCCCACAAAAATAACGATTTTTCTGGTAATGCTGCTTTGCATACATTTAATAGAATAGGGTCCCAATGGTCTGTCGAAATGTTTTGTGTCGATAGAACCGACAAGCAGTCGGAAACAATGGATTGAAGTTTAATAAATTCTTCACTTGTTTCCTTTTAAATTTTTGTAAGTTCATTAATATCGTCACTTGTTTGTCGACCTATATTCTTTCGTTTTCGTATCGTGCTTTTAGAGCTTCCCAAGCGAAATTTAAATTTTCGTCATTAAAGCGAACTCTGTGTCTATTATGCCTGCTTGACCTTTGGTTTTGTACCTGAGGTGATACAATTTTTGTGTTTGTGATAATTTAGGATGGTTTATGTACACGGCCGAAAACATGTCCCGGAAAGACGGCCATTTTAATAACCTCCATGAAATATTTCTGAGTCGCATGCTGGCACTTGAAGATGAATGCCTGAACTTGCCTCTTGCTCTTATAACACTGTGGAACATTTTTGGGATTATTACATGTAACATTTTGGCAAAAACGTAGTTTAACATAACTCGCGAACCACTTGTCCGATTTTGATGAAAAAAATTTAGAAAAATACAACTAAGCGAAAAAACATCAAGATAAGGAAAAAATTTGAAAGGTCATTAAAAAAACTGACACATACGACGCCAAACCCTTTGAGGGTTTTACTATACTGACCTAGCACCACCACCCTGATTTGGAATTTTTTACCCCCCAGACAATAATCCCAAAAATGTTCCAAAATTTAAAAGGTCTTAAAAAAAAACTGACACATACGAACGCCAAACCCTTTGAGGGTTTTACTGTATTGACCTAGCACCATCACCCTGACTTGGAATTTCTCACCCCCCAGACAATAATCCCAAAAATGCTCTAAAATTTAAAAGGTCATAAAAAAAAACTGAAACACACGAACCCCAAAACCTTTGAGGGGTTTACTATACTGACCTAGTACCATCACCCTCACTTGAAATTTCTCACCCCCCAGACAATAATCCCAAAAATGTTCCAAAATTTAAAAGGTCATAAAAAAAAATTACACATACGAACGCCAAACCCTTTGAGGGTTTTACTATACTGACCTAGTACCATCACCCTGTCTTGGCATTTCTCACCTCCCACATTAGCTGTTGTACTGTGTAATTTTGGCAGCCTAAATAGTAGGTGCATTTGACTTTATAGGCTTTAATTGACGCGGATTTAAAATTTCCAGGTAGATCTGAGTCGTCAGAGCGCCAGAGACGAGTCCAGAAAT
The DNA here is from genome assembly GCA_027475135.1 of Bactrocera correcta. Classification (NCBI taxonomy): domain Eukaryota; kingdom Metazoa; phylum Arthropoda; class Insecta; order Diptera; family Tephritidae; genus Bactrocera; species Bactrocera correcta. Next base: position 76,576,179 of record CM050322.1, on the reverse strand, counting down.
TGTCAAGATTTTCTTTTTTGATTTCTAATACCGGTTCAGAATTGTGCTGAATTGGTGACAATGAAAATCGGGTACTTGGCTGTCACTCTCAGAAAAAAATTAGATGTATGAAATATACTTGACACTTTTTTCTCTTTTTTCTTTTATAGCATCTTGCTTTGAGCGTGTAGCATTTGCCGGTTTATATATAGTAAACTCGTTTTTTTTTGGAGATTTTGTTTCTGTAAATTCTTTTGAATCTGAGTTCATTTAGTGAAATATGTATTTAAACCGTCTCAGTGTAATTTAAAATGTCAGATAAAATTTCGTATATACAAATATGTATGAATAATTGAACGAAAACTCTTTTAAGTGAATAAGAGTTTTAAATAAAATTAGTAAAACAATAACGCGTTCAATTTCGGTATATACTAGTACTTGTAGCCGAAAACTCTTTTATGTTAATAAGAGTTATTTAAATTTAATAAGTAAATTACGCATATTTTGTATTTTGGTGTAATTTAGATTCAATTTGTTTTTAATAATTTATTACTTACCGCTTATATTTTATTTTCCTATTTAAGGTCCGTTCTCGCTTTACTGTGGCTGATACATACATGGATGGTACTACTAATATCATCTATATGATTTCTAGTCAGCCCTTTCCTTTAAAAGATACGATTATCAATTTGGCAACTGAGGAACTATTAGTTCATGAAATGTAGCATTTTGGTCGAAGCAACTTGTGTTAGCTTACAAAAAATTGATCAAAAAGTATTTGAGTTTTGCCTCTGCACCAGGAAAATCAACCGTTGAAAAGAGATTTGTTAACTTGGAAAACGTGAAATAATCACCGAGGAGAATAAAGGAAGTAAATGCTTTAAGGGACAGAAGATTTGAAAAGTGTTTGAGTGCTCTTTAATCGTATAAAAACCGAATTTTTGCGTCGGTATGTGACAGTAAAAACATAATGTATATTTCACACCAATCGGCAGTGAGTCTAGTGGACAGCACTTTATGAACCAGTCCCAATGCGTGGAAAAACGAAAAAGTCGGCTGGCAACGTTATGATATGCACGAGGTATATCGACATCTACCATTCCCAATATTTAGCAATTGTATTAGTTTTAAGGAAGGATCAGTTTGAAATTGTTCGCATATACTTCATCGTTTTCGTTTAAATATTACATTGCTTTGTGCAATGCTTCAAAAAACTTCTGTATATCTCAAATTATACTGCATATTTTTATCAACACTCCAGTTATTCTACATTTTTTTCTAGATATCGCGTTTGGGTTTTTATGAATGCATTTGCGTCTTTCGCCCTTAATCTAGCAAAGTAGTCGCAATGCCTTGACGACAAAAATGTCAACTGTCGTCCTAAAAAAACTGCCTTTTTCAGTAGCAAAAATCAGTATAACCCATATGCTAAGAATGCATTCATTTGAAAATTAATGTTCTTCCGCATTAGCTCTGTGTTGTTTTTGTTTTTACTTATTTCTTTATTTTTTGAAGTAATACAATTTTCAAATGATTCATACAATATGTGTCTTGAACACATGCTTATGAAATAAAAGTTTTGTATTTATGAATTGTATTCACTTTAAACAAAAAAAGATAAAATGTATTCTAAGTTCGTCCCCTGGTTCTAAGGTCTCCACCATTTTTCAACCAAAACTCCCTTTCGGAAATGCAAACTGGAAATAATAAATATCCATTGTATCGGTCTCGCTCACCAGACTACAATACAGACCATTCAGCATTCAATCTTGAGGTGTGAATAACGAAGTTGACAACACATGGATTGTACCTTATTCGCCATTATTGTCTAATACACATTCAAAACTCCTATCGATGTTGAGTATTGCAGTTTGGTGAAATCGACGAAGTAAGTTTGCAAGTACTTTACAAAGAACGTAGAGGTTAATAACCGCTATGGCTGTGGACGAGTTGAGATCAGCAAGTATCAAATGGGTCGATGCGTGAACTGCAATGAAGCATTTTATGAGATATTTACTTTTGTAATTCATGAACGTTTTCTTACTGTTGTGCATCTCGCAGTTCATTTGGAGAAGGCCAAAGGGTGTATTTCAACCTAGAGAATACAGCACAGCCAGTTGAAACACTTTCAACAACAAAATTGAGATTGACGATTTTTTCTCAACTTGCGTCAGTAATCCGTTTGCGAGGCCTTTGCTATATTCGGTAATTACTTGATAATATACATGGCATTCATCGTCGAAGGTGTGTTCTCAACTAATGTCTTAGGACCAATTTACACAATCCACCCGAAAAACGACGATTGCTTCTACCTTCATGTTATTGATAAATGTACGTGGTTCAATTTCAATTGAGTCATTGCGTACTGTGAATGGTACGGTATGTGCAATTTTTTGAGAAACATGTCAGCAATTACAATCACAGGAACATGATAATCAATGGAGTCAAACGATGGACGATTCGATAGCTACTTCACATCACATGCCACTGAAGTTCGCACACTTTTCGCAATGATTATTTCGGCACATCAGCCTTCAAATCGGCGTCAATTATGGGATACGAACAAAAATGGCATTGCCGAGGACACTTTAAGTCATATTCGATAAGAATTGGAAATAGGCAAATTCTGGTTAATACTTTCAGTGGTTTGATATCAATTCCACCTGCCTTTTGTCAATTCACTTCAACGAAAGTGAATGTTTATCCGAACATTGGCCAAATTATCGTTACTTCAATTTCTTGAGTGCACGCGCAATTTTAACAGCCAAAAATACCGATGTTAAAGACTTAAACTGGAAGATTATACGTCAAATTCAGGAGGTTTGCGCTCCTACAAATCGATCGTCTTGGCAATTAACACGAGGTCGTGAACTATCCAGTGAAATTTCTATATTATTTGGAGAGGCTTGGTATACCGCTGCATCATTTACGTCTTAAAGTTGGATCTGTCGTTATTATGTTTTCCAGTCTTCATGCGCCGAAACTGTGTAATGGAAACGATTGGTTGTGACGCAGCTATCGAATGCAAGGGGGCAGACTGCTTGATTCTACGGATTCCTTTGAGTTTCAACGATTTGCCATTTCAGCTCAAACGTTTTCAGTTTTCAGGGAAAATTGCATTTGAGATGACAATCAACAGGACACAAGGATAGTCGCTAGAAGGGTGTGACATAAATCTGGAAATGCCATGTTTTTCACACGGCCAGCTATACGTGGTGAGTTCACAAGTTGGAAAATTATCCTCTTTTTTCATTTTAAAACACATAATTTCACGCAAACAACGCCTGCGGGGTCAGCTATTAGTTAATAGATAAGAACGGGTCGATACTACTCCAAGTCCCATATACTACGTACTATCATGATTTTCGTTTTTTTAACAAACCTTATACCGAAATAGGTTGGTCATTGTATGTAACGTAACGATCTCGACCATTTTGATGAAAATTATTGTTTGAATGAGTTAAGCATCCACCCACTCTACCCGGAAAAACTGGCGCACACTAATAAGACGGCTTAGTTCACCACAGCTGACGACATTACAACACAACACCAATACAACTTACCGCACCTGTATTCCAACCCAACCAACAAAAGGAATGGAAAAAAAGATAGCGAACAAAATGCGTGGATCACTCGTCGCTGATACGCATTCGCTTTCGTACGTACATCTCGTTACTCTCCCACGATTATTCAAGTCACCCACGATCCGCGTCAACTTGATCGTCAGCACCGACCCGTTTCTGGAATTTTGAGTGTCGCCGCCTTACTCTTAGATTAATTATTAATTTCTGACATATAAATTTGGTTACACAAATAAAATTGTTTAAAAAAACCAAGTGTACTAAACGGATATTTTTGTTTTATTTTGATTTTAATTTATGAAGTGGTGGATGCTCCACAATATACTGAGTACAAAACTACGCATGGTCCTTCGAGCCATTCCGAATGGCACTATTGGTTTCGTCCAATAAATTAAAAGTACATTAAAATCGTGAAAAATTTAAAACAAAACAAAACCTGGTGCAGTGCGGTGATGTGACAAAATAATAACTAATGGATGTACAAACATAAGTAACATATACAACAAAAGACAAAAAATAAAAAAGTATAGTGGAGCAAACAAAAAAGTTTGCTGACTCGGCAAAAATATACTTATGCATATATGCAAAACTGCGGAGAAAAAAACAAAATAAACAATAACACAAACAAAAAAAAAAAAAAAGAAAAAAACAAAAGTACAATAAGTGCAGTGACACAAAACCAAAAGACTATATTTACATAAATACGTACATATATAACAAAAAAAAAAACAAAAACAACCAAATCAAAAGACCGCAGTCACAAGAAGGAAATTAACTTCGTTTAAACACACAAAAACAAACGTGTCGCGAAACTCCCAAACTAAAAATAAAAAACATAAAACAAAAATCCACATAATCGGGCTCGTTAAAAAAAATTAAAAGAAATAAATAAAACGGACGCGAAATTAAAACTATATAACCCCTGTCACGGGGTACATTTGACTTTAGAAGGGGAGCATTTGACAATTTTGTGTTGTCTTTAAATTAAAATAAACCAGCATTTTGTATATAAACTCATTTTATTTTAATTAAAATTATTTAGAAAGCAAAAAATATTTCAGTTACAAGTTTTGAATTAAAAGAAAAGAAAAGTTTAAAGGAAGTGAATTATAAGTTTTCATATAAAATTATTTTATATAATATTTTGATAAGTCCAGTTTAAAAATATTTTTTGTACGACACCGTGATGATGTTATAAGTGCAGTTGCCAAACGTTTCTATTATTTGACCTACATAGAAAACAGTGTTTTTGATGTTTTCTTGGAATTTTACCAGAACGTAGTCTCACACAGTCAAATTACCATCATCAGTTATTTTGTGTGTCTCTAAATCATCTGCCCGGGATTCAAGGTAACCTTCATCATCAGGAGGGAGTCCATTAGAGTCAATTGTGTCAGCGTAGCTAATGTTACCCGTACTTTCGTCTGAAGATTCGATTTTCAGTTGAGGTTTTCTTTTGGATTCTTCTTTGTAGCCTGCTGTGTTCTCTCCTGTGAAAACTTGAGAGTGCGCTTGGCGGTTTTAAAATTTTTCTTTATAGTAGTAAGCTGCTTGAAAATTCTCAAGCGTTTTTGAGAAACGAAAAAAAGTTAGGGGTGCGCATTTTAAACCACACCTTACACACCTGCCACGAAAAATACGTATTAATTACGATCAACGAAAAGCGTGCGTTCGGTTCGATGGTTCAATTACAATAGAATTCTTTATTTCACTTAATCTAATTGCTAAGCCTAAATCTTAAAACTAACGGCTTAAGCTAGTGGTAATGAAAATACAAGGGGTAAATAATTATCTTCAACTTTTCGTTCAATATTGTAATAGATTATGGTAAGTATTAAGGTAAGTAGTAGATTAATATTATGAATGCATTATTAAGGTAAGTATAATAGATTTTCTTAATTTAATTTTTAACAATTCAATAGTTTATAATTTTTATAATTCAATATTTTACAATTCATTTATTATTTTATTTTAGCTATAAAATTGTAGATAGTTCGCTTGACGCAACACCGGCCACCTTGACAGGATCAATTTCCTTCAACCTCCATTGGAAGCAACGCCAACTTGTAAATGGGACGCTTAATTGTGCCCGCCTTAATCGCCACGTCTGCGACTCGCACCTTGTCGTCTTGCCCTTCGACGGTGGCAACGACGCGTCCGAGTACCCACTGCTGTGGCGGCACGTTGTCCTCGTGGACGAGGACGAGGTCGTTCAGCTGCAGATTGCGAGTGGGGTGCAGCCATTTGTTGCGTTCCTGAAGGCTCGTCAGATATGTTTTGCACCACTGTCGCCAGAACTGTTGCTTGAGACAGCAAACAAGTTGCCAACTCTCGCAACAACGAACTGGGTCCACTGGCACTTGCTCTGGAGGTAATGCTCGCAGGGAGCACCCTATCAGCAGATGCGCTGGGGTTAGTGCCTCGCCGTCGTTGGGGTCCTGGCTCAACGGTGTTAGGGGCCGAGAAGTGAGGATGGCCTCCACTTCTGCCAGTAGGGTTGACAGTTCCTCTGCGGTCAGTAGCGGGTTGCCGATTACGCGAACGACGTGATGCTTGGCGGACTTCACCGCGGCTTCCCATAACCCGCCGAAGTACGGCGCCCGCGGTGGTATAAAGATGAAGCTGCACCCTTCGTCTGCTGCGAGTCTCTTCAGGTCTGGACCCATTGCTAGAAACGCCTCCTTCAATTCGCGCAGCTTGCGGTCGGCGCCGACGAAATTGGTGGCGTTGTCGCTGAATATCTTCGTCGGCATTCCTCGGCGTCCAATGAACCTTTTTAGGGCGTGAATAAATGAATTAGAAGATAGGTCCGAAACTAATTCTAAATGTACAGCTTTTGAAGTGAAGCAAACGAAAACTGCAATGTATGTTTTTACGGGTGGTCGCCGCGTATTTTTAGAGTTGTGTATATCGGACAACAAAAATCTATGCCACATATAAGAAAGGGCCGTAATGCTCGAAGTCTTTCGACTGGCAAATTTCCCATTATTTGGTTTTGTAACTTCGGCTTGTAATGAAAACAATGTATACAGTTTCTTACGGTTCTACTGCAAGCTTCTCGGGCATTTATTAGCCACATGCGTTCTCGAAGAAGCGCAACCAACGCTTTAGCCCCAGCGTGGCGATTTCGAATGTGAAGGAACCGTAAATACGTTATAACGAAGTGCGAACTTTTATTTAATAAAAGCGGAAATTTGGCATCATATGGGAGAGGTGCATTTAATAGGCGACCTTCTACTCGGATTAATTTGAACGACAGCGACTTATCCGAGTACTCATGCAAAAACGGGCTGAGTTTTTGCAAGTTTGCGGGTAGGGTGGTGCCTTTGAAATACACTGGATCCGCCAATTCAATATTGTGCGGAATTTTCCAGTCACTAACATTAATGTTATGGTCTGGATGATTTGGCGAAATGCATCGCATTACCCAGAATTCCGCCGAAAATTCAAAATTATTTAACCGCGACTTGACAAACGCGTTCAGTTTTGACCCCACTTTTGTATTGGAATTGCCAATTCCAATTACGCTTAATGTTTTGTGCTGACGTCGAATCCGCAACTTTTGTGCCAAGTCCTCCGTCATAAAGTTGACCTGGGAGCCTGAGTCCAGCAAGGCTCTCGCAGGCAGGTAATCTCCGCAGCTGGTCCTCACTAGAATTACAGCTGTTGCCAACATGACCCGATCCGGCATACTGGCTGTATGCATGGCATGTGTGGTTGATGGTTGCGGATGAGGTACAGCGGGGAAGGACACTTGATGGGATCGATTGCATATGCGGCAACGATCCGCACTGCATTTGGAAACGGTATGTCCCTTACGCAAGCAATTTATGCATAAGGGTACCGATTTGACGAACTCGAACCTCTGCTGCACCGGAAGCGCCTTGAATGTGGGACAGGCAGTCAAATGGTGGTCCTTAGATTTGCACTGTTGACAAAGAGGCTGCCTCGTATTCGCAGCAACCAGCGCCGATTTGGTCCTGTCCATATGTTGGTGTTTCCCATGATTCGCATTGCTTGTAGGTATGGGCTTCGTCCTAGAGTGTGATGCTCCTTCCGCTGATAGCTGCTGGTATCGTCGATTTAGGGTGGCTTCACAGTCCTTCCACAGCGGCAGTTTGTCATAGTCCAGCGCTTCTTCCCATTTGGATCGGGTGGCAGGGTCAACCTTTGTCATTACAATGTGTATGATTATTGCGTTCGTTATTTGTTTTTCATCACCCAGCGATAGCAACGAATCATATACCACTGACACTTTGTCAATCATTGAACGCAGGGAAGGCGCAGAAGGCTTTGGGATTGTTGGCAGCTCAAAAAGTGTAGATATTGTATTGAAAAATATCAAACATTTATTATCATAAACTTTTTTGAGACTTGCCAACGCTTTCGGATAATTTTCATCCGACATCTGAAAAGCTTTAACTGTTCCCAGAGCCTCTCCAGATAGACAATTTACCAAATGGTTAAATTTTTCTATATCTGGGATATTTGGATCATTATGAACCAAACTCTCAAACAAACTCATAAAATTTTTAAACTCTGAATATTCTCTCTCGAATTTCGGCAAATTCATTTTAGGGAGCCTTGAGCTGTGAAAAGCTACAAAAGATGTTTCGGCAAGTTAAGTTCTATTTTTCGCTAAAATTGACTTTATTATGCACTTCGTTTCACTGATTGTGTCCTCTAACTCCCCTTGGGCCATGTCGTCCTCATCAATTTCTTCAATCTTTGATTGGCATTTCATCAATTTTTCACTATGTGAATTTAATATATCTAAACGACATTCCAATTCTATTAGATCTAAAGACATAGTCTTTTCGAGAAGGCCCGTTTTAATGCGCAAAATACTACTTTTCGCAACCGTTCTTTGTCGTCTTAACGATTTTAAGTCCGTCAACTCCTTACTTGGAGACAGGTTTGCGAGAGTTGGCTTTGGCTTGTTTATTTTGCTTGTTTAAATTAAATTTCCGAAAAAAGACTATAACGGTTGGCAACAGATATACCAAGAATCGATATGGCGAAAACGAAAAAATATATGTATGTCGATTCCCAAACACACGAAAGCCAAACCAATAGCAATAAAAGTTGGCAACAAATATGTTTGGAATCGGTTACGAAAACGAGAAAAAAATAATATCGATTCCCAAGTATACGAAAGCCAAACTGATAAAAGCGCAAAATGAGCAATAGCACAAAAAAGTAATTTAATCGGAAAATGTCCGAACGAAAATCGACAAAAATTGCGAAAAAACGACCGATAATTGCAAACGCGGATCGAAAAAAAATTGCGAAAAACGAGATAATATAATTTTGCAATTAATAATTTTTTCACCTTTATTTCAAAATAAAGGGCTACCGCAAAATCCCAAAATCCCTTTGATTCACTTTAAATTTATACATGTAGATATAAACATACGTGGGGTTCAAATATGTATATCAATTGTATAATATATAATATATGTATATTAAGGCTGTTTGCCGGCGCTCACTTCCCTTTTGCACAGAATGCAGCGGCAGCTCATTCCCACGACGCACAGTGAGACAGCCCAATAGTAACCGCGGCAAAAAATGGTTTTTACGTGTCGTCCAATATGGATGAAAGTATATTAACAGATATTTAAGTAACAATTCCCTGAAATTTCAGCCTCATAACTTCATTACTTTTTGGTCTAGAGCAAGTCAAAGTTGAGGTATGCCAACGCGCTTGAAATATGTTAGTTCAATATGTAATAATCAAAAGCTTATTAAAATAAAAATATATAATAAATGTAACTTTAAAGTATTTTTTTAATTAATTTAGTTATGGTAGAATGAGTAAATGAAAAAATAAATTAAAAAAAAACACAATTTTTTTTTCTTAACGACAGAATTGCGGTGCAAAAATTGAACATTTTGCATTTTCAATGGCCTAGGAAATATAGAGCAGCCCCTCGCCCTAGGTGCAGACTTATACCAAATGAAAGTTTGAAATCATATAGCAAAAATTTGCAAAAGCACATTAAACATACAAAAAACTACAAAAAGTACGTAACGCGCACATTCTGTCGCTATACGTATGTTAGCATGCAATAGCATGTTTACAACTTTTTATTTTTATTTTTCCAAATGAGTTGAATTAATTAAGTAAATGGGGGTGTGATGGATCATCAGGGCACAGTTAATATCAACAACATTTCGCAGATGAATATGTTTCTGATAAAAATATGTTTTTAACATCTCTTGTTCCGTTAAAGTTAACTGATCTTTACAATGACTTTTATTCGTGTTGGGAAAATTCAGTACCATCTTCAACAAAACTTTGCAGGCCTATAAAATTCGAATTTGTGAAAGAAATATCAGATGTTATTAACAATGAAGTAAATCGTGTAAATGCAGAAGTTCAAAATTTAAAAACGACAGAATTCGAAATGTTCAACAAAAAGTTTGCGATATTTCATAGTTTAACTATGACGATGATTGACGGAAAAGTGGCAACAGCAGTCAGTAAGAATTGCTCGATGGCTGTTTGTTTCATATGTGGAGCAAAACCCAATGAAATGAATAATTTGGATTCAGTTATTTTGAGAACAAATTCATCTGAAGCATTGAAATTTGGAATTTCGCCGCTACATGCTCGAATAAAATTCATGGAATGTACATATATTACATATCGGTTATAATAAAAGTATCAAAGCGTGGAGGACAAATAAAGATACAAAAGAACAGAAAGAAGCTGTTAAAACAGAAACGAAAAAAAAAATTTTAAATTAGTTCTGGGCTTGGAAGTCGATGTGGTGAAACAAGGCATGGGAACAACCAATGATGGTAATGTCTCTAGAAGATTTTTTGAAGATCCAGAAATAACCGCTGACATAACTGGTGTAAATGTAGACTTAATTCACCGCTTTAAAATTATATTAAATACCATAAATAGTAGTAAAAATATAGATGTTGGTAAATTCCATACGTATTGCATGGACACTGCAAAATTATATCTAGAGCTTTATGGCTGGTACTACATGCCCATCACTGTGCATAAAGTTCTCATTCACGGCAGCAAAATGGTATCTGAGGCTATATTGCCAATAGGTTTGTTTGCAATTTTTATTTTTGAAAGTATTTTTTTAAACTTTATTTAATATTATTATTATTTTTTTTTTGCTACAGGAATGTTATCCGAAGAAGCGCAAGAAGCAATGAATAAGGAGTATAGAAACTGTAGGCTATTCCATTCTCGTAAAAATTCACGTATTTCTACGAATGAAGATGTAATGCACTATTTGCAAATATCATCAGATCCTTATATTAATTCATTTAGAATGAGAAACAAATTGAAAAAATTAGAATACCATGATGATGTTAAAAAATTATTGATTGAGTGAAAAAAAAAATATTGTTTTTTTTTTTTATTGCATTTCAATGAGAGGTGGGCGTATTAGTGGGCGTGTTATTGTAATTTTTGCATGAAACATTTTAAATGATATAAGTTACAGTAATATAGAATTTGAAGGTTGTATTTAATATATTTTAGAAAATATTGCACTTTTTGTGTTGAAGTAGTATGGGTGATGGGGTTAAAAGTGGGCCATAGTTCAATTTTTATTTCAAATAATGTTTGTAACTATATAACATTCAAGTATACCAAAATTGAAAGTTATACCTAAAGTATTACGGACAATACGGCATTTTACAAATTTCGACTGTATGGCAGGTGGGCGTAAAAGTGGGCGAATTTTCTTAATTTTTTGTTTTAAAACTGGAATTATCTCAAAAATAACCTGTGCAAAATTTCAGAGCTCTACAATGACTCCTTGTATTTAATGCCGGCGTTGTCTCACTGTGCGACGGCAGCGGCTTGATGGCAGTAGCGAATTGTTGGCAGCAGCGACGTTGTAGCAGCGGCGGGTCGATGGCAGCGGCGACGATGGCAGCAGCAAATTGATGGTAGCGTTGACGCGGCGTAGCAGCGGCGATGATGGCGTTGACGCAGCGGCAATTTTGGTGGTGACGTAGACGTTGGTGGAAATGTAGCAGTATTGGAGATGAAAACGTTGCGTTATGTTTTCCGCTATTGCGGCACTGGACACGGCACTTTTGACACAACGGACATTTAGTGGCAATTACGGTTTTAGCCTTTTTTTTCATTAGCGTTAGACCGGCACTTTTGTCACGAAACAGTTCAAATGCTTTGGTAGAACTTTTTTGGAACTCACTGTTGGTGTGTTAACACAGCCACCGCTTCCTTATGCCCACAATATATTTGTATGTTTTTCTTGCTTGTTTCTTTTTCACTATGCACTTGCACTCTCTTTAATTTGTTAATATGTATTTATATGTAATCTCCTTTAATCTCTTTTTTTTCGAAATTTGGTAGCATAGGTAAGTTTTTGCACACACTCCTTATCACGTATGTACGATTATGTATGTAATTTTGTATATATATTTTTAGTATTAATTTTCCTCTTTTTTTCTCACTTCTTTTGTTTAGTTTTTAACGATTTGCTGCTGTACATATCATTTCACGCACTGTATATAGGGATCACTCTACTTTTAAAGTCACACCTTCACTTTAACGTACGTATGTATGTAGGTAAGTATCACTTTTTGTTTTTAGGTTTGTATATATTTTGCTTTTTCAGCTTTTTTTTTTTTTTTTGTTTTTAACGTGTTTAAATATATGACACGAGTGTCACCACTTTTACTTCGCCGAAAGCCGAATACCGAAAACCGAGATCCGAAAGAAAAAAAAGACAGGTAATTGGTTCGAAAGAATTATTAATGCACTTGTTCTATAAATGTATTTTAGTTTTAACTTTTTAATTACGCACTTGTCCTTGCTCGGGCGCCATGAAAATTCTCAAGCGTTTTTGAGAAACGAAAAATAGTTAGGGGTGCGCAATTTTAAACCACACCTTACACACCTGCCACGAAAAATACGTATTAATTACGATCAACGAAAAGCGTGCGTTCGGTTCGATGGTTCAATTACAATAGAATTCTTTATTTCACTTAATCTAATTGCTAAGCATAAATCTTAAAACTAACGGCTTAAGCTAGTGGTAATGTAAATACAAGGGGTAAATCATTATCTTCAACTTTTCGTTCAATATTGTAATAGATTATGGTAAGTATTAAGGTAAGTAGTAGATTAATATTATGAATGCATTATTAAGGTAAGTATAATAGATTTTATTAATTTAATTTTTAACAATTCAATAGTTTATAATTTTTATAATTCAATATTTTACAATTCATTTATTATCTTATTTTAGGTATAAATTTGTAGATAGGTCGCTTGACGCAACACTGTTCAAACCTTCTTTCTTCAGTTGAAGAAGTAAGGATTCGGGAAGTTCCACTTACCTAACTGATTCTGGCGTAGTACATGGTGAGCTATGATTTAGGTTGCTTTGTAGATTTTTTGTAGCATTTTGTGATGAATTCATATCATCTGATCTATCAGGATGAATGCGTTCAATTTCCTCATCTGTTACAGACTCCAGCGCAAATGTTTTATTTTGAAAAACCTGGGTATTGAGAGGACAAATTCCTGTTGCTTTGAATCCGTTCATTATGTTTTCTGGGGAAAATGCTCTTTGAAGTGGTTGTTGAGTTAAGGTGCCGATATCATATATACTGATTTGTTTTCCAGGATTTGTGGTTAAAAAATCGTTAAAGGCGGCAAAATTGCTTAAAGGGTCCGAAAACTGATACATCCAATGGTTGTAGACGATGGGATGTATGTGGAGGAAAAGAAAGTAATACAATCCAGCCTCGGCGCAATAGTTAATGCTTTCCAAACTGCAATGTGACGCATGATTATCAAGCAGAATTAGAATTGGGTTTTCAGCTGAACAGTTCGTAAAGTTTTTAATGTGTTTCAGCACATTTGTATTCAATATCAACGAACTGGGCATGCATCCACTTCCGAATCTTTCACTGATACGTACACGAGGAAATATATAAGCCGGAGGCAAACGATTTCTGCAAGCGTTAACTATGCCAACGATTGTAACCAAGCTGCCGCGCTCAGCGGAAGATGCTTGAGAAACAGAACGTTGTCCTTTTGCAGCACAAATCTAGAGAAGAAATATGTTATTTAAAGTCATTAACATGTATTTCCAATCAGGCTAAAAATACGACTAAATGTATAAGCCTATCTTAACTTAAAAGGCTTCATCACGGTAGTTAAACCAGTTTCGTCCAAATTATAGATATCTTTTGGTTGAAATGAGTACTTTTCAAACAACGTAGTAAGGTTTTTGAAAAAACTTTCCACTGCTAATTTAGTAAAACCGTGTAATCTTACCAAACTGATCTTTTCAGGTTTACGAAGAGATATAGAATCATTTCTTTTAAGAAATCCGTAAAGCCAATCGTCTCCAGCTTCTTTGGATTTTTCCCAGGCAGTTGGAGTAACCAAATTTTTAGCTTTAGCGTATCATATGCAAACTTTTTTAAAGTTTGATAAGTTAAGCCGTAAGAATAAAAAGCACATTTCTTGACGTAATCACAAATATCGGTTTCTTGTTGCTTATTAAATGTCTGGCGAGATGTGAACTTCGATTGAAATTTAAAATAATCATCAGAGCTGCTATTATTGCCAGAATCTGAAAGATTGCCAGAAGGTGCCTTATGTTTTAAACGCATGATTAAAGTTGTTCTATTTTCCATTTCTGATATCCGTTATTGCCTTTCTAATATTATCTTCATTTATAGCACACCGATTGGTCTTTTTTTTTGTAATTGCGTACCATTTTCCTGCTGAATATCAACACTAAATTGCATAAAGTGCATTCATTACATAGTTAAACAGAGACGGGGTACATTTGACTTTTGTCAAATGTGCCCCAAAGTCAAAGGTACCCCAGTTTCCCCTAAGCGTATTTATTTCATTTATTCCAAATATACATATATATGTATGTAAAAAATACGTTTTTATATACTAATATAAAAACCGTGTTTCAAAATCCGTTTAACCGCGAAAAAACGGTTACCAAACTGTCACAGTTTCGAGTATATTTTCCGGGAAAAACCGAACACAGTTTGGTATAACGTCAATATATAATATATTGCCTATTTATTAACAAACAAACAAAAATGCAAGATTTACTTTCAATATTTTCCGGCAATACCTCTTATGTTTGAACGAAACAATAAGCAGGATTGCATAAACTAAGGAAGCAAAGGAACAACCATAAAATAAAAAAAACATACATACATACATATGCAAATATCTCCTCTATACATAACTTTAATATACATACATATATCTTCATATCAACAACATTAACAAAGAAATAAACACAACAATAATTTCTTACCAATCGGCGAATAAATACATATATAATAGTAAAACATCTGTTGTAGCGAATCCGTTTTCCCGCTCTCTTTTCGTCGTGCAAATATTAGGTTGTCAAAAAAGTCTTGCGGTATTTTTATTGAATTTTCAATTGTTCATAAAACTGGTTACAATAATGCGATTCAAGTCAAATATGCGCCGTTTTGTTCGATGACGCGTTCCCAACGAGATGCCAACTTCATAATGCCCCTCTCATAAAAGCTCGCTTCTCTATTGGCAAAAAACTTGGAGAGCCAATTTTCACAGGACTCTCTTGTGGCCAACTTCAGACTACCAAGCGCGTTCGCCATGGACAGAAACAGGTGGTAATCACTTGGTGCGTGATCCGGACTATACGGTGGAGGAAAAGAACCCCCTATCTGAGATGTGTGTGGCCTGGCGTTGTCCTGATGGAAGATAATTCGGCCTCTGTTGATCAAAGATGGCCTCTTCTGCATGAGTGCTGCCTTCAAGCGGTCAAGTTGTCGGCAGTACAGGTCCGAATTGAGAGTTTGGCCATAGGGGGGCAGCTCATAGTGGATTATTCCCTGCCAATCCCACCAAACATACAGAAGAACCTTCCTGGCCTTCAATCCAGGCTTGGCCACCGTCTGGGTCGTTTCACCGCTTTTCGACCACGACCGTTTGCGCCTTACGTTATCGTAAGTGACCCAGTTTTCATCGCCAGTCACCATACGCTTCAAAAACGGGTCGAGTTTGTTGCGATTCAGAAGCGATTCGCATGCGTCGATACGGTCAAAGATGCTTTTTTGCGTCAATTCGTGTGGCACCCATACATCGAGCTTCTTAGTGACTCCAAGCTTCTTAAAATGGTTTATAACGGTTTGATGACTCATGCCCAGCTCTTGACCGACGCTACGGCTGCTACTATGCCGGTCTCTTTCGACCAATTCAGCGATTTTATCGCAATTTTCGACGACAGGCCTTCCGGAGCGTGGCGCATCTTCGACCACCTGTACACCAGAATGAAAACGTTGAAACCATCATTGTGGGGTGGAAATGGAAACTGTATCGAGTCCATAAACTGAACAAATTTTATTATCGGCTTGAGACGCATTTTTGCCTTAATCGTAGCAGGACTGTAAAATATGCCGTATTTTCTCTTTATTTTGCTCCATGTTTGCGACGCTATAACTCACGAACAACTTAAAAGAAACGACAATCAATCAAACACGTGTTAGCGCGTGAAATTAGCTTTTCAAAAAGGTATAGCTTGACCCGATGCGACGAATAAAAATAGAACTACGCGCTTTCAGCGCCAACTAGCGAAAATACCGCAAGACTTTCTGACAACCCATTACATTTCCACAATATACATTCGGAGAATATTGTTGTCTTCATTAGCACAAATCATCAACCGATAAGCTTAGAAGCTCATAACACTAACTGTCTTTATCAGTTGTTCTGTTTCTATGATATAAATAGAAATTATTGATTTAAAAAAAATTGTAAGATAATCTAAAAGTTGTACCTGTAGTTGGATTCCTTTGATTAATATTTAAATGATATCCATCTTCTCCTTCCCAAAATATCAACGGATACTGCAAAGCATCGTAAGAACGATGGCTGTCTTGAATTATTTGCATCGTATTATCTTTGCGTTGTATGCGTATGTCTCGACGTTCACATACGAGTAGGTCAGCCATAACAACTGCAACTTCATTAAAAGTTATATGTGCCTGTGTGCTCTCCATAGGGCACTTTGCCTGCTTTAATGACAATGATGTAGTTGTCATTTTGCAGTCTGTTGGAAAGCGTCTTGAATAATTGTACCAATTGTTTATGGTTTTTCAAAAACGTTTCCAAAATGGCCACAATTTCTCGTTCTTCCTTCTGCTGTATGTGGTTGTAATCGCAGCTTGTATGAGATTGTGTCTCCACATTTCATTTCTAAAATAAATTTGTAAAAATTCGGCATCAGCCATTGGAAGCATTGAACTGATTCGATGTTACACTTGACCTTGAATCTTCAAAATTCCGACCATATTCATGATGAACAATTTTTGTTGCTCCAAACGACGTCATTTGTAAGCATGAATAGAATTTACGAATTTTCCGCAAAAACGATTTTGTTTGAGATGTGGTTCCAGCTAAAAGTGTTTTTAAAGACTCCGTTCATTATGTTTTCTGGGGAAAATGCTCTTTGAAGTGGTTGTTGAGTTAAGGTGCCGATATCATATATACTGATTTGTTTTCCAGGATTTGTGGTTAAAAAATCGTTAAAGGCGGCAAAATTGCTTAAAGGGTCCGAAAACTGATACATCCAATGGTTGTAGACGATGGGATGTATGTGGAAGAAAAGAAAGTAATACAATCCAGCCTCGGCGCAATAGTTAATGCTTTCCAAACTGCAATGTGACGCATGATTATCAAGCAGAATTAGAATTGGGTTTTCAGCTGAACAGTTCGTAAAGTTTTTAATGTGTTTCAGCACATTTGTATTCAATATCAACGAACTGGGCATGCATCCACTTCCGAATCTTTCACTGATACGTACACGAGGAAATATATAAGCCGGAGGCAAACGATTTCTGCAAGCGTTAACTATGCCAACGATTGTAACCAAGCTGCCGCGCTCAGCGGAAGATGCTTTTGCAGCACAAATCTAGAGAAGAAATATGTTATTTAAAGTCATTAACATGTATTTCCAATCAGGCTAAAAATACGACTAAATGTATAAGCCTATCTTAACTTAAAAGGCTTCATCACGGTAGTTAAACCAGTTTCGTCCAAATTATAGATATCTTTTGGTTGAAATGAGTACTTTTCAAACAACGTAGTAAGGTTTTTGAAAAAACTTTCCACTGCTAATTTAGTAAAACCGTGTAATCTTACCAAACTGATCTTTTCAGGTTTACGAAGAGATATAGAATCATTTCTTTTAAGAAATCCGTAAAGCCAATCGTCTCCAGCTTCTTTGGATTTTTCCCAGGCAGTTGGAGTAACCAAATTTTTAGCTTTAGCGTATCATATGCAAACTTTTTTAAAGTTTGATAAGTTAAGCCGTAAGAATAAAAAGCACATTTCTTGACGTAATCACAAATATCGGTTTCTTGTTGCTTATTAAATGTCTGGCGAGATGTGAACTTCGATTGAAATTTAAAATAATCATCAGAGCTGCTATTATTGCCAGAATCTGAAAGATTGCCAGAAGGTGCCTTATGTTTTAAACGCATGATTAAAGTTGTTCTATTTTCCATTTCTGATATCCGTTATTGCCTTTCTAATATTATCTTCATTTATAGCACACCGATTGGTCTTTTTTTTTGTAATTGCGTACCATTTTCCTGCTGAATATCAACACTAAATTGCATAAAGTGCATTCATTACATAGTTAAACAGAGACGGGGTACATTTGACTTTTGTCAAATGTGCCCCAAAGTCAAAGGTACCCCAGTTTCCCCTAAGCGTATTTATTTCATTTATTCCAAATATACATATATATGTATGTAAAAAATACGTTTTTATATACTAATATAAAAACCGTGTTTCAAAATCCGTTTAACCGCGAAAAAACGGTTACCAAACTGTCACAGTTTCGAGTATATTTTCCGGGAAAAACCGAACACAGTTTGGTATAACGTCAATATATAATATATTGCCTATTTATTAACAAACAAACAAAAATGCAAGATTTACTTTCAATATTTTCCGGCAATACCTCTTATGTTTGAACGAAACAATAAGCAGGATTGCATAAACTAAGGAAGCAAAGGAACAACCATAAAATAAAAAAAAACATACATACATACATATGCAAATATCTCCTCTATACATAACTTTAATATACATACATATATCTTCATATCAACAACATTAACAAAGAAATAAACACAACAATAATTTCTTACCAATCGGCGAATAAATACATATATAATAGTAAAACATCTGTTGTAGCGAATCCGTTTTCCCGCTCTCTTTTCGTCGTGCAAATATTAGGTTGTCAAAAAAGTCTTGCGGTATTTTTATTGAATTTTCAATTGTTCATAAAACTGGTTACAATAATGCGATTCAAGTCAAATATGCGCCGTTTTGTTCGATGACGCGTTCCCAACGAGATGCCAACTTCATAATGCCCCTCTCATAAAAGCTCGCTTCTCTATTGGCAAAAAACTTGGAGAGCCAATTTTCACAGGACTCTCTTGTGGCCAACTTCAGACTACCAAGCGCGTTCGCCATGGACAGAAACAGGTGGTAATCACTTGGTGCGTGATCCGGACTATACGGTGGAGGAAAAGAACCCCCTATCTGAGATGTGTGTGGCCTGGCGTTGTCCTGATGGAAGATAATTCGGCCTCTGTTGATCAAAGATGGCCTCTTCTGCATGAGTGCTGCCTTCAAGCGGTCAAGTTGTCGGCAGTACAGGTCCGAATTGAGAGTTTGGCCATAGGGGGGCAGCTCATAGTGGATTATTCCCTGCCAATCCCACCAAACATACAGAAGAACCTTCCTGGCCTTCAATCCAGGCTTGGCCACCGTCTGGGTCGTTTCACCGCTTTTCGACCACGACCGTTTGCGCCTTACGTTATCGTAAGTGACCCAGTTTTCATCGCCAGTCACCATACGCTTCAAAAACGGGTCGAGTTTGTTGCGATTCAGAAGCGATTCGCATGCGTCGATACGGTCAAAGATGCTTTTTTGCGTCAATTCGTGTGGCACCCATACATCGAGCTTCTTAGTGACTCCAAGCTTCTTAAAATGGTTTATAACGGTTTGATGACTCATGCCCAGCTCTTGACCGACGCTACGGCTGCTACTATGCCGGTCTCTTTCGACCAATTCAGCGATTTTATCGCAATTTTCGACGACAGGCCTTCCGGAGCGTGGCGCATCTTCGACCACCTGTACACCAGAATGAAAACGTTGAAACCATCATTGTGGGGTGGAAATGGAAACTGTATCGAGTCCATAAACTGAACAAATTTTATTATCGGCTTGAGACGCATTTTTGCCTTAATCGTAGCAGGACTGTAAAATATGCCGTATTTTCTCTTTATTTTGCTCCATGTTTGCGACGCTATAACTCACGAACAACTTAAAAGAAACGACAATCAATCAAACACGTGTTAGCGCGTGAAATTAGCTTTTCAAAAAGGTATAGCTTGACCCGATGCGACGAATAAAAATAGAACTACGCGCTTTCAGCGCCAACTAGCGAAAATACCGCAAGACTTTCTGACAACCCATTACATTTCCACAATATACATTCGGAGAATATTGTTGTCTTCATTAGCACAAATCATCAACCGATAAGCTTAGAAGCTCATAACACTAACTGTCTTTATCAGTTGTTCTGTTTCTATGATATAAATAGAAATTATTGATTTAAAAAAAATTGTAAGATAATCTAAAAGTTGTACCTGTAGTTGGATTCCTTTGATTAATATTTAAATGATATCCATCTTCTCCTTCCCAAAATATCAACGGATACTGCAAAGCATCGTAAGAACGATGGCTGTCTTGAATTATTTGCATCGTATTATCTTTGCGTTGTATGCGTATGTCTCGACGTTCACATACGAGTAGGTCAGCCATAACAACTGCAACTTCATTAAAAGTTATATGTGCCTGTGTGCTCTCCATAGGGCACTTTGCCTGCTTTAATGACAATGATGTAGTTGTCATTTTGCAGTCTGTTGGAAAGCGTCTTGAATAATTGTACCAATTGTTTATGGTTTTTCAAAAACGTTTCCAAAATGGCCACAATTTCTCGTTCTTCCTTCTGCTGTATGTGGTTGTAATCGCAGCTTGTATGAGATTGTGTCTCCACATTTCATTTAAAATAAATTTGTAAAAATTCGGCATCAGGCATTGGAAGCATTGAACTGATTCGATGTTACACTTGACCTTGAATCTTCAAAATTCCGACCATATTCATGATGAACAATTTTTGTTGCTCCAAACGACGTCATTTGTAAGCATGAATAGAATTTACGAATTTTCCGCAAAAACGATTTTGTTTGAGATGTGGTTCCAGCTAAAAGTGTTTTTAAAGACTCCAGTGGTATATTGAGCGGTAGCAATGAAATTTTGCCACATCCGCAGCATAAACCAGCTAATTCACCTTTGTACTTGAAAGCATGACAATGTTGACACTTTTTGTCATGCTACCGATCGTGATTAATGGGTGTGACTTATAGTTTATTGCAGGATCATATTTAAACACGAGACGATTAAGTGATGCTCGCTCCCTTAATCGCACAAGGCCACAAATTTTGAATATTTTTTTGTTTTTTCGGTAGCGTCAGTCAAAATAAAAATACAACTTTAATAGATTTTATTTTTTAATTTTTTTCACTATTTATTTAAGAAAATATTTTTTGTGACAGATATGTTACATTGGCTGGCACGGTAACAGTTATTATGCTTGTTGTAGCACAATGCAATTCCACATTTTTCACACATTGTTTGGGTAACTCCTTGGCAATTAGGCATCTTGTATCTAATCCTCTTTTCCGTCCATATTGGCCAATGACCAACTTGATTAAGTCGTAAAGCTTGTGGAGGGGCGTGCTGCCTTGCGTTTTTTCGCTTGTATTTGTGGCTCGAGGGATCTAGTGTTCTTGACGTTGGTTTTTATCCGTATTTTAAAAGTGTTTCCGCGATCTGTAAGCGAAACTCTGCCGCAGGCAACAACTTTTCTGTGTTATTGGATCGATTTTTTTTATATAGAAGCCAAGCGTCTGCCATCACTAAATCTAATAGGTGGTAAAATACTCGAACTTGCCGTTTGTACTTCAAAGTTTTATTTTATACCTTCCCATGATGGAATCAATAAAGTCTACACCACCCATATGCGCTTGGTATTCACCAACATAGACGGACGATCAATTTCAACGTATTTCTTCTGAATTTTATCGTACCTTTTTACTTTACATTTTGGTATTTCACCAAGGAAAGTCGATGCGAGATTTACAATCTTACCATCTTTCCACGAAACTGTTGAAATTTCGATTAATTCAGCCTGACACACGTACTCTATGAGAGATCCTCTCTCTTTTTTCATCATTTCTTTTTCGCTTGTTAGCTTACAATTGGGAATTATATTCCTCCGAATTGTTCCCACACTGAATATACCTTCATTTGCCAAGTATACGAGCAGTGGAATTGAAGTAAAATAATTGTTGAAATAAAGTTTGAAACTTTGGTTTCGTGGAATCATACGTGACAGTCTCATGACTACATTGGAAGAGGCTCCCAAATTTGGATCGTTATCCCCAACGATATTTTCTTTGCCAGTTTCCGGTTCAATTTTGTAAGCAAATCCAGTTGTCCCGCAGAGAACAAATATTTTGTAGCCCCATTTATGAGGCTTGTTTGGCAGGTAGCGTTTAAAAGGTTTCGGGCTTTTGTGGAACATATTTGTTCATCGACTCATAGATGTTGTTCAAGAGGCACTTTTGCAAAATTCTTATTTAACTCATCCAGGATCGGGCGTATTTTGTACATTCTGCAACATTTTTATCAGTCGACGGCAAATTTTTGCTGTTGTCGTTAAAGTGTATGCGACGTCGTAAATTTTCAAATTTTCAGCGGCATCGCTTCTTGTATCATGGATGTACCAATTTTGCTCCAGTGACTGGGTACATTAGGAAGTTGTACTAAGGACATCATATAAACTACTCCAATAAATTGCTGAATATCCATTTCTGATACACGAAATGGATCATTAACGTCCGTTTGGACAACATACAAATTTGTTTCATTGGCAATAAACTTTATCAATTCTTTTGGAAATAAGTACAAGAAATATTCAATTGACGCTTCGATAATCTTTATATCATCGGGCAATGATGTATTGCCTGTAAAACGCAATTGGTGCTCTTCCAAAACTAAATTCTTTTTTTCCAGAGAATGTCATTGTAATGGTTTTTTTTTTTTTTGGTTTTTGTGCTCTCTCTGCCAAAATCGGCGGAACATCGTTCTGCGGATCTGCACACAATTCCATATTTTCATTTTCAATATCTTCTAATATATTCTCAACCACTTTATCAAAATTAGCATGTACCAACTCTTCATTATAATTAGGACCATCCACATCATAATCATCATCAAAATCGAGTCCACCTTCACTCTCGTCAAGAATTTCTCGAATTTCACCATTGCTCAAAGTTTTAGACATTCTGCTAAAAATATATTCGCGCTGTAAGGCAATGTGACATATATGTAACAAACAATAAATACAATATAGAAAAGACGAATGAAATTTTTTTTTCGATTGCACTTAGTAAAATCACTAAATTACATGCTCACCCAACGTATTTAAACAAACAAACAAGTTTTTAACATTCACAAAAACCGCTTTTCCTCACCAATTTCAGCACTTGTTGTGAAATCACCAAACTTAATGCACTACACTTTTGGCACAAAAATACGTTGCAATAGGGATGTCTCGCTCTATCTTATTACTTTTATACTATTCACAGTTTGTACCAGTTGTGTTACAAAAACCAATATGACTATATTAAATAAGAATGGTAAAATTAGTCAAACATAGAGTTTGTAACATTTCTGTCACATGGCCAGGTAAAGGGTTAAGGTATAAGCACGAAGACGTTGAGTGCGTTGCCCTAAATTTTCATTTGCACGTGTACGTGCAACTTGATTTCTTAAATTTATATTATCCGAGGATTATTCCTCGACTGATCTATTAAATTCACGATCATGGACCAATCGCGCACTCCGAGTATGTCGACCAATATTACTTGCTCTTCCACGAAGACGGGGCATTTTTCTGTAAAAATAACAAACTGTTAAATAATACACAACGAATATGAGTTAATTATTGAAGATGAAGTTTTATTTAATTAATAAAAAAGATTAATTGTAACAAATCTTGGGCAAAAAACGTGTGATTTTATTTCTTTGCTTTTTCATTTAGCATTTCCGAAAATGAATAAATTTAATAAAAATAATAACAAAATTCGTTATGAAATTAATAAGCTACCCAAAGTTATTTGAAGGTTAGGGTGGTTGTTAATGAACGCATGTTTAAAGTAAATTCAAAAAATTTTTAAGAAATATACTCAGTTTAATTCCGCACTAAACTCGCAAAATGTATAGTTTTTCTGCGCAATTCAAAGCTTTTCGAACACTAATTATATTTTGATATGTCACCTAATAAGTGAGAGTTAGTTGAGCATCAACCACACTCCGAGGCGGACGTGTGACGGCAGCGGCGGACATTCTTTATATATGTTTTTTTTATCATCATTAAAATACAATTCTTGTTTGTTAAAAACTGTCGGGTTACAACTCAGAAGTGGGATTTTATCTAAAGCCTACAAAGGATTCGTAGAATTTGCCGAAAATTGCGCCCATAGCAACGCAGCTAGTCAAAACTACAAAAGTTTCCCGAAAACTCGTTCAAACGATAATAGAACGAAAGAAAAGGAAAAGAGACACAAGAGACTCGAGTGTACAAAAGAAATACTGCAAAGACAATTTGTCACTAAAAGTATACCAGCGGCAAATGTAACAGGCAGTGAGGCAGTGCAACGGTTTTCATCACAAAGCGTTGAAGGCGAACGACAAAGAGAAGTTGATAGTATCAGAGTTCGTAAAACCATCAAAATACGCTCTTGCTCTGATGAGTAATATTCCGCAAGAGAACATCATTTAAAATACTCAGGAGCGCAAGCTTAACTAACATTCTCATCACAAAAAAACTCCTCACGTATTTGGCTCACTCATATATTAGCATGAGCGAGAATTTTTAAAAGATAACTATTTGCCTAACGCATCATCTTTATTTTTATCGCTCTGAGTGTTCAAGTGATGCGAAAAATAAAACTCATCTTCGTCTTCCTGATTAAAATTATTTACATACACACAATACAACTTAAATTAACGGTTAATCATGCAAGTACCCAAAACTGTTAATATTTACACCAACAACAATTAAACTTTAACATAAATTTATAAATATACATACTCTCTAAGAGAATAAGAAATTGCTCAAGAGCACTCTCTGCTGCATTACTGAGTTTATCAGCGATACAAAATACTGAGTGCTGAAACCTGAGATGAGAAAAAGAAACTTAGCGCTCTTGTGAGGAGTATTATTTTGAGGAGCAGGTACGTTTGCGGTAAATATTACAGCGAAAAGATAAGATAAGTATTAAAGAGAAATATTCTAGAAGAGCACTCTTTCCTTTGAACTCACAATTGAGGAAATCAAAATTCATTGCTCCTCAATTGTGTTGTACTGAGGAGGAAGATAGAAATTTTACTCCTCAGTGATGAGTATTTGCGAACTCTAGTTGATACAATTGAAATAAATTATGAATGGTAAAAAGTAGAAGGAAAACAGACGCCAGCAAGAACAGACGTGTTTAGGGAAAACAAAATGGTCTTGGTACAAATTGAAAATTTGAAAGTCGAACAGCTAAATCGGGTGCTAAAAAGTCAAAACGTTACGGTGGTCGGCGATAAGGCGCTAAAGGTAGCAAAATTCGGCGAAATATATGGTGCAGATGAGGTCGACTCGGAGGAGCTTGAAGTTGGAGGCGATGGAGACAACGGTCAACAACAGATCGATGAATTGCACAACGCTATTTTGGAATTAACGAAAACTGTCGGTGAACTCACAGTATCGCGCAGAAGTGATGAAGGTACAGTCACGGCTGAGGGTCCGCGAATGACTTTAACGCCAGCACATATAAACGAGGTGGTCACAGCACAAAGGCCAAGGGTGGCAGGACAAGGAAGGGCTAGCGGTTTGCAGGAAATTTGTGGGTTGATGCCAGAGTACCACCCATTAAAGGGCACGTTAAGCAGTGCAGTGTTCATAGAGAAGACGGTACAGTTGCGTAGCGCATATGAATTGACGGAGCAGGAAATATTGGTAGCAGTACAATCAAAGCTAAGAGGGGTCGCAAAAGAATGGCTAGACGCCCAAAAAGTATTCCAAACGTGGGCTGAATTCGTGACAGCCTTTGAACGAGATTTCCCAGCTACAATGATATCAGCACAGGTGCACCGTGAGATGGCACAACGGAAGCGGCAATCACGTGAGACATTTGCAGAATATTATTATGCCATGTTAAGTATTGGGCGACGGGGGAAGGTGGACGAGGAGTCCATTAACTCGTACATCATCACGGGTCTAAACGACGTATCACTAACGCGCACGTTGTTGGCTCTAAAGGTGCCGACATGCAACGATCTTCTACAATCCATTAAGGTGTTGGTCACCATGCCAACTACCACGAAGGTAAGCATGTCAGACTATGGGACTCCAAGCGAGATGGCCAACAAAACAACGGTCGAGAGGAAGCAGATCAAATGCTATAATTGCAACTCGTTTGGGCACATTGCAGCTAAATGTTCTCAACCTCCACGAAAACCCAAATGTGCTCGGTGCAACAAGGTGGGGCATGAAGCCAAAGCATGTCCCGCTGAACGACCAACAGTGGCAAAGGTCAACGACGAAGTCATCGTTGCAGTCAACCTAGCAAGCAAAGAAGTCATGGTCAACGGGGAGCAATACAGTGGTTTCATCGACACGGGTAGTGACTTCTCACTAATTGCGTCATCTAAAGTGCCGCATGACGCAGAGCGCCGAACTTCAGTAAAACGTCTTCTAGGATTCGGTGGAGCAGTGGTGAACAGCACAGAACTAGCTAACATCAACATCGTCATTGATGGAATTACGATCTCTACAGCCTGTCAGATCGTTCCAGATAAGTTTATGCCATACGATATTATTATTGGTAGCGACATTTTATGCAAAGAAGGTTGCAGGTAAACCATCGACTCTGGAGTCATTCGATTGCATATGTGCCAGACTAATACGTTTAATATCGACGAAGCCCTTAATCCAGATGAAGTTAAAGAAGTCACCAGAGTGCTACATAAGTACGAGAGCTGCTTTACGGAGACGTTGGCGAATCTAGGGAGATGCAGAACAACCGAAATGGAAATCTCTATCAGTAGCGATCAACCAGTCATCGGTAGGCGCTAGCAGGTGGCGTTAAGTCAACGACCACCGTTATCGAAAATCATCGACGAGCTGCTTAAGTACGATATCATCAGGCCGAGTTCATCACCACATTCGGCTCCAGTGATCTTGGTAAAAAAATCGAATGGTGAAGACAGGATGTCTATCGATTATCGGGCACTCAACGCAGTGACATTAAATAAACACTTCCCAGTGCCTATCGTCGAGGAGCAGTTGTCAAAACTCGCCAATAACCATGTATTTACCATATTGGACATGACGGCTGGTTACTACCAGATCAAGTTAACAGAATACAGCAAACAGTACACCGCGTTCTTGACACCAGACGGGTTGTACGAGCACAACGTAATGCCATTCGCGTTGCGTAATGCGCCGATGTTATTCCAAGAAATGGTAACAAAGCTGGTGAGAGGGTTAAGTCATCGTGACCAAATAATAAGCTACGTGGATGAAGTCATCATCGCTACGAAAACGGTAGCAGGAAGCATCGAGGTACTCAATGAATTTTCACAAGCAGTAAAGGAATCCGGACTTACTTTGAGGCCGTCCAAATGTACCTTCGTGGCAACGCGTATACAGTTTCTTGGTCATGTCATCAGCGCAGAGGGCATTCAGCCGGGCGAAGAGAAAAGAAAGTGCATAAACGGCTTTCCGCAACCACGCACGCCAACGGAGGTGCGACAGTTTCTGGGCCTAGCCGGATTCTTCCGGAAATTCGTCAAAGGGTATAGCATCATAGCCAAGCCATTAGCCACTTTACTCAAGAAGGAAGCAACGTTTGTATGGCATTTTCGAATCTGAAGCAAGCTCTAACTATGCAACCAGTTCTTGTCATGTTTGATTCGACGAAGGAACATGAGGTGCACACAGATGCGAGTGCAGCCGGTGTCTCGGGTGTTATGCTGCAGCAAGAGGGTGGCTGGAAACCGGTTCAATATTACAGCCGGCAGTGCAGTTCAGCAGAATCCAGGTATCCGAGTCACGAATTTGAAGTCTTGGCTGTTGTGGAATCGGTGGAGAGATTACGTGTGTTCTTACTGGGCACTCATTTTGTAGTTCGCACCGACTGCAACGCAGTGGTTACAACCAAAGAAGCTACTCCGTTGAGGCCACGCATCGCTAGGTGGTGGCTGCGGTTCCAAGAATTTGATTTTACGTGCAAACATCGTGCCGGTGTTCAGATGCATTGAGCAGAGCTCAAGGTGAGCCACCCACCCAGCCGGAAACAGTTGCAGATTATGTGTTATCAGTTGGTCAGGTCAGGGCGCCAGACGATATTCCACATACGAAGACAGCGGTACGAACACCAAGCGCAAATGGTCAGGCAGAGCGAGTGAGCAAAACGTTCTTAAATGCACTGAAATGTATGACTGTCGAGACTAGGGCTTAGGACTTATCACTGCCAGCACTCCAGTGGAGTCTTAATTCGCAGAAAAATGAGGTAACTCAGTATACACCTAATGAGCTAGTCTTCTTCTTTAATCCTAGGGACGTAACCGGTAACCGAATCATTCAAGCTTTGCACGACGAGGTTACCGAGATGTCAGACATCGAGATAAAAAGGGGTGAGGCCGTCCAAAATGGGATGACGAGATGTCGGGAGAGGCCGAGCTGTCACCGAATGAGTGAGAGTTAGTTCAGCATCAACCACACTCCGAGGTGGACGTGTGACGGCAGCGGCGGACATTCGTTTTATATGTTTTTTTTTGGATCATCATTAAAATACAATTGTTGTTTGTTATAAGCGCTTCACTTTTGAATTCGGAGATAAACTGTCGGGTTACAGATATAATATTTTAATTAGCACACGACGTAACATCAAACAATAATAACACAAAACTAAGAAATATTTTTCTCAATCGATCGCGGCACCAACTGCGGGCATAAACTAAAATTAAAATAAAATAATATTGAATATTCGATACTGTGATGGAAGCGCAGTCTGTCGGATTACTCTTTCCAACGGTACCTCCAAATCGCGGCGCCAAAGAAATCGCAATTGTGTATTTCGGTATATAATTAATGCACTTAAAGAAGACCTTCTTTCCGTTGTATTTTACCAAAAAGGCGTAAAATATTTTGATGCTTATCCCTATTACCCTTACAACAATGTGCAGCAACAAGAACCAAATAAAACTTCTGCTTTCCGATATTTCAACACTTATCTTTCCTATATATTTTAAATATATAAGAATATTTAGTAGCCGGCAAGTTCACTTGCGCTGGCCACATTTAGCTAGCGAGGGCTCACACGAAAATAACGTTCCTTGAGTTATTGCTCGAAAATTGTATCAAAATCGAACCAGTCGTGTAAGAGGAGATTAGTGGCATACACACGCACACAAGAAATACATATATATATATATGTATATATATATATATATGATATGTATATTTAAATTAGTTAGATTTCGATTCGGGGATGGATTCATGTGTAGAAGTTCACGCAAGTGAGGAAAGTTCTCTATCACCATTCACTTGGGAGTGGCCAGAAACGATTCTTTTACATATGACTCAAGCAGCTCACGACTTCCGGTCTTTGACCAAGTATCCTCTGGGTAGGCTAGGAATATCCGTTTGAAGGCGAGCTAAGGTGAGAAGGCGAAATATCCCCCACATAGGGTTGTTCGCTGGGTTGGGGACCGGCCATGTAAAAAAACACCCCCAATGTGTAGTAAAATCCAGCCTCGGATAAGAGACCCCCCTTTTGATGACGACCATGGAAACCGAAATAAGGAATGTCCGGTCCTTTAATTGGGAAGGTGCCGCTACCCAGCTGGTTGATGTCCTCGTGAAAATAAAGGCTGACATCACCGCCGTCCAAGAAATGCGATGGGCGGGACAAGGACAGAGACGAGTAGGTCCTTGTGCCACTTACTACAGTGGCCATATAAAGGAGCGCAAGATTTGTGTGGGATTCGTGGTGGGAGAGAGACTCCAGCGCTGAGTGCTATCATTCACTCCTATGAATGAACGTCTAGCCACAATCCGCATCAAAGCGAGGCTCTCCAACATATCGCTCATTTGATTTCAATATGACCAAAGATGCCTTCTATGAAAGCTTGGAGCGCATCTAAAAGAGCTGCCCCCGCCACGATGTCAAAATCGTGCGTGGCGACTTTAACGCCAGGGTGGGCAAGAAGGTATATTTGGCACTACGATCGGTAAATTTAGCCGCCACGTCGAATCATCCCCAAATGGGTTGAGGCTGACCGACTTCACCCGGGCCGGAAATATGGTTATCTGTAGTACTAGATTCCAGCATAAGACAATTAATCACGCTACCTGGTTGTCTCCGGATCGAAAAACCACCAACCAGATCGATTATGTTGTGATAGACGGAAGACACGTCTCCAGTGTTTTAGATGTGCTTGCGCTCCGAGGTCCTAACATCGACTCGGACCACTATCTTGTTGCAGCCATTCGCATTCGGCTCTGTGCAGAAAAAACGCACGCCAACAAACACAAGTGTGGACGTTCGACGTCGAGAAGCTGCAATCACAACAGACAACCGAACGATTTTCTACTCGGCTTGCACTCCTGCTCTCTGAGAGCACTCGTCAACAACTCGGTATAAGGGAACTGTGGGATGGCATTTCAAACTCCTTACGTACAGCTGCAACCGAAACCATTGGTTTTCGGAAAGTGCAAAAGAACAGCTGGTACGACGAAGAGTGCCGTTTCGCAGCGGAGAGAAATCAGACTGCCAACCTTGCAACGTTACGATCGACTACAACATTTGCGGGATGGGATAGATACCGAGAGTTGAAGAGGGAAGCAGGACGCATTAGTAGAAAGAAAAAGAAAGAAGCGGAAATGCGTGAGTATGAAGAGCTTGATAAGCTGGCCGACAGAGATAATGCTCGAAAATTCTACGAAAAAATGTGGCGGCTTACAGAAGGTTTCAAGACCGGAGCATACTCTTGTAGAACCCCCAAAGGTGATCTAGTCACCGATGCCAAGAGCATACTTAATTATAGAGGGAACACTTCTCCAGCCTGCTGAATGACAGTAAACGCACAACGCCAAGAGAAGGCGAACCCGTCTCCCCAATCGAAGACGATGGAGCAGACGTTCCATTGCCCGAC
The DNA here is from genome assembly GCA_027475135.1 of Bactrocera correcta. Classification (NCBI taxonomy): domain Eukaryota; kingdom Metazoa; phylum Arthropoda; class Insecta; order Diptera; family Tephritidae; genus Bactrocera; species Bactrocera correcta. The sequence goes on along the minus strand of CM050322.1, from coordinate 76,545,228 downwards.
CATGAAGAGGTTCGAATAGCAATTACCTACCTGGAGAACAACAAAGCGGCGCGGGCCGATGGATTGCCGGCCGAGCTATTCAAAAACGGCGGCGAAGAACTGATAAGGAGCATGCATCAGCTTCTTTGTAAAATATGGTCGGACGAAAGTATGCCCAACGATTGGAATTTAAGTTTCTTTGTTTAATCCACAAAGTTGAGATCCCATGATCGGCACCAACTACAATTGGAAAAGCCTCCTCAACATCGCACATAAGGATCTTTTGAGCATATTGTGTGAAAAATTAGAGTCCATCGTAAAAAAACTGAGTGGGTCTTATTAAAGTGGCTTTAGACTTGGAAAATCAACAACCGACCAGATATTCACCATGCGCCAAATCTTGGAAAAGACCCGTGAGAGGAGAATCGACACACACCACCACTTTGTCGATTTCAAAGCTGCTTTCGACAGCACGAAAAGGAGCTGCCTTTGAACCGCGATGTCTGAATTTGGTATCTCCGCAAAACTAATACGGCTGTGTAAACTGACATTGAGCAACACCAAAAGCTCCGTCAGGATCGGGAAGAACCTCTCCGAGCCGTTCGATACCAAACATGGTTTCAGACAAGGGGACTCCCTATCGTGCGACTTCTTCAATCTGCTGCTGGAGAAAATAGTACGGGCTGCAGAACTTAATCGAGCAGGTATAATCTTTTTTAAGAGCGTACAGCTCCTGGCGTATGCCGATGATATTGATATCATCGGCCTCAACACCCGCGCCGTTAGTTCTGCTTTCTCCAGACTGGAAAAGGAAGCAAGGAAAATGGGTCTGACAGTGAACGAGTGCAAGACGATATATCTCCTGTCATAAAAAAAACAGTAGTCGCACTCGCGACTTGGCTCTCACGTCACTGTTAACAGCCACAACTTTGTAGTTGTAGATAATTTCGTCTATCTGGAACCAGCGTAAACACCACCAACAATGTCAGCCTGGAAATCCAACGCAGGATAACTCTTGCCAACAGGTGCTACTTCGGACTGAGTAGGCAATTGAGAAGTAAAGACCTCTCTCGACGAACAAAAATTAAACTCTATAAGCCACTCATAATTCCCGTCCTGCTATATGGTGCAGAGGCTTGGACGATGACAACAACTGATGAGGAGACGTTGCGAGTTTTCGACAGAAAAGTTCGGTGAAAGATTTATGGTCCTTTGCGTATTGGCCACGGCGAATATCGCGTTCGATGGAACGATGAGCTGTTCGTGATATATGATGACATTGACATAGTTCAGCAAATTAAAAGACAGCGGCTACGTTGGCTGGGACATGTGTTCGAATGGACGAAAACACTCCAGCTCTGAAAGTATTCGACGCAGTACTCGCTGGGGGAAGCAGAGGAAGAGGAAGACCTCCACTCCGTTGCAGGGTTAGGAGGAGAAGTACCTAGCTACGCTTGGAATATCCAATTGGCGGCACGTAGCGAAAAGAAGAAACGACTGGCGCGCTGTTGTTAACTCGTCTATAATCGCGTAAGCGGTGTCTACGCCAATTAATTAGAAGAAGAAGATTCCGATTCTCTGGCTAACGTTTTAAATCTTAAAGTATTTCTCTGACTTAGATTCTTGCAAGTTACAATATTATAAAAAGTCTTGCGGTATTTTTATTGAATCAATTAGTGTGGCATCCACATATCGAGCTTCTTAGCGACTCCAGGCTTCTTCAAATGGTTTATAACGATTTGATGACTACTATGCCGGTCTCTTTCGACCAACGGCTTGGAGTCGTCTGTGATATCTATTAGATTCTCTATACCATCGATAGATATTAAGTTCATCGATGCATTGTTGATGAGTTAATTCACGTCGAAAGTTGTAAAAACTAATCGCGCAAAAATATTCGCGATCATTTACAATTTTTTGTCCGATATGAATATTTTAAGTAATTGTAAAGTACTATTTCTCGTATGTGAAAACGTAATGAGTATGTATAACACCAAAAAAATCAAACTTTACGATAATTAACTTTCCGTCTCTGTTCTGAGGATGAAGTTGCAAAAGCCAAATCTGACAAATATGTTAGCTATATATCAATTTGAAGTCAAAATCATTGTATTCAGTCAGCAAATTTTTGATAACACAACATTTAATTTTTTTCTAATAGGCTCAATTACGCGATTTCGTTGCTTTAAAATATTTCAAAGTGTCGACGGTGAAACTTTGTTTGCGGTATTTTTATTATATATTTTTAATTCAAAATACATTAGAGAAACGATAAATCTTCAAATTAAATGTTTTTAAATTAAAAAATATAACAAATTAAGAGTGAAACTCCATGAAACAATGCTGATCATTGTTGATACATAGAAATTTGTCGCATGAAATGCACTTTTTTATTGCACCCTTCTTTACGACAACGCATAAACACGTTTTTGTCAGAAATAGCACAAATAGGTAAATATTGATTTCCCGTAATACGTTCGTCTTTCGGTGGCAGAGGTTTCATTGACCTTATTGTTTTCTTTTGTAAGGCTTCATTTTCTTTCGCTGATGGATATTCCTTTCGTTTTCTTGATATTGCATCAACAGTTAAACAATTAGCAATATACAATTTAAATTCGAGCAGATCCACAATATTTTTTTTGTTTTCACCGCAAGCATATTTATCTTTTTTGTTCATCACCCATGAGTTGCATGCCGCAATATCGACGAAATGCCAAAATACCTTCAATGGGCATTTTTTGGAGCGAATAGAAATTCTGTAGTATGATATAATATATAGTATATCTGTTCGCAAAGTCTACTCCTCCAATGCATAATAATATATATTTTACGCACTTTATCCCATCGCCTAGCGGATTGGAGAGGAAGGGATGTAGCCGATGTTGAGGCTATTAATACGGAACGGCTATCAATCCACTTCACTTTACAGATTTTGTCATCATCTCTAACAAATTCTTCGTAACTTCCTCTTCCTTTTTTTTAGTAATGTTTTGTCGCTTGAGAGCTTTGAGGCAAGTTCCTTAGGCATTCTGTTCAGTTGAATTGTACCTGTTGCAAATACCCCTTTATCTAACAAATACTCCAGGATATTTACGGATGTAAAGTAGCTGTCAAACCACACTACCTTCAATAAGTTCTGCAGCTAGTGTCTGTCCAATATGAGTGCCTGCAAGCTTTTTGTATTCAAAAGGATTTGAGTTTAAACTGTGGTTGTTTTGAAGAGCGTACATATTGCTCTTTTCTGAAACCAGGCTCCAAAAGTTATCAGAGCTCAAAAAATAATTGAAAGGTGTCATCTGTCTGTCTTTCTTCAATGTCCCATTCATCACGATTTGAGCATTGACGGGAATTAACAAGATTTTTCAAACCCATTTTAAACGTCTGACTTGTGCTTGTAGGAACTTCGGGTATGACAGATTCTTC
>CM050322.1:76470826-76540826 GCA_027475135.1 Bactrocera correcta | reverse complement strand
TTACCATAACCTTTTTGATATTGGCACACGTGCCAAAGCGTGCAAGTGAAATCACACACATAACCATACAATAGAAATGTCATTCATGACATACAGTGATGCCATGCCGTCAGTTTTTAATTCGCCTTAAAAATTTTACAACAGTGAATCTAAAACTGTTGTCTCTCAAACTATGAGGCATAACTCATGCTTATGGATTTTAAATTCAATTTTTTTTTTTTACAAATGCCATATTTTGCCAGCAAATAGCGAAGTTGCAAACCGAAAGTCTCCTTCTACAGCAGCACATGTATGCATTGCCCTTGAACTTACTGAGCAAGAAGCATTTTAGTGACAAGTACGAATTGAAAATAATTATTAAACCAAATTGTATTTAGCATTTTCTTTGGTGGCAGGTCACTTTGTCGAAAACATACGACAAATAAAACAATAACGATAACATAAATTTGATGCTAAAGGCAAAATGTTTTTTTATTTAATTATTAATATTTGCAACACTATGGTAAGGTAAGGCAGTTCACACCACATAAGGCCACCTCCACGCTATGGTAATGTAAGGCAGTTCACACCACATAAGACCACCTCCACACTATGCAATATATATAATATTTTCTCGCCACTCAATCAGTTTTAGATGATATTCAAAACCAAACCACACAAAATCGTCAACAGATTAATTTCAGGAAGATGACTCGCTACAGCACCCTGAAGAAGACTGCGGCGCTACACCCAAATCGTTACCCACTTTCTTGCTCGCTATGCAAGGGAAATCACCCGTTACGGCTCTGCTCGACCTTCCGAGCCAAGAACCCGGAAGACCGCTTACGGGAGGCACTCATAGGGAAATATTGTGTCAACTGCCTTGCGGTAAACCACAGTGCAGCGAAGTACTCCAGCGACGCACGGTGCCGGCGCTGCAACGAGAAGCACCACGCAATGCTGCACATCGAGGAAAAAACCCGTAGCCGCCCCGCAGTGCCTCAAAACCGTACATGGAGCGAACAAATGGATTCCGACGACGCGCTATCAATTTATGCGTCAGACTCTGGAACGGAGACTAGGCCTCTCCAACCAGAACCGGAGGAGGGAGAATTATTTAAAACCGGAGCGGAAACACGGCTTTTCCGCCCTTCACCGCGAGGGGAAACGGAAACCCGGACTTTCCGCCCCCTTCTGCAACACGAACGTTGCTCGCACAAGCGCCGTCAGCACCGCCGCCAAGCGCACATCCCGACCAGACTGGAGACCAGGTCTCTCGGACGGAGTGTTCTATTCTATTCTATCGAATTTGGGCTCTCTAGCTGGGCTCTAAGCTACCGGGGGGGTCGGCAGGTCGCGGATAGCCGGACGGCCTGTAGTAGCAGGTTAGTTGCGAAATAAGTTTAAACGAATAAGCAATCCCCGACGATGAGCGACAGGAGTGGAGGATGCGGAATAAAAACTAGCAGATCCGTTGAAGCTCCTATGACGGTGGCGAACCGACACCGCCTCTTAGAAATATGTGTCTCCCTCACCATGCATATGCGTGTTGAGTAATAAAAAACCCAGGCGCGACGGACCCATAGTGGGCGGCTCCCTGGTCAGCGTCTGTTCACCAGATTAGGTGCGGCTGTTAAAAGAACTAAAGTTGACCGGTACACAACGTGGCGCACTGGGAGTCCCTCGAAACCTTAACAACGACTTCTCGGTTGCTATTGTGAAAAGGGTGATGTGAGCATGCTCTGCCGAGGTGTTAGCCACGTTGTTTGCCTGTAACCAGCCCCTTCGGGCTCTGGTCAAGAAGTGTGCATTGGGCGTAGGATTAGTAGCCTGCGTTGCCCCGGGCGAGCGCTGGTCCGTCCGTGTTTTCCGGGACTGGTTAAGCGAAGGACAGGCCTCAGGGAACTGGGGTAGGTGCAAAGACGCCGAGGGTATACCCGTTCCTGTCTATTTCGGCCCGCCCCCCTGCACACGATGCGCTGGTAAAACTAAACAGAAGACAATGAATAATTTTTCGAGAAATAATACAAATAATACAACCAACGCTACGAGCAGGAGTGATAACAGTAGCAACATCTATGCCGCTCTGATGGGTAGCGGACATAAAGTTAAAAATAATGGAGTTAGCAGGGAGCTAGATATAAGCTCCTCTCAGGGAACACTAAGCACGGATATAGATCCCTTTAAACGCGCACCGAGGCTAGGTAGATCGCCCACAAACGCGCTGTGTGTTGAAAAGCCGGCGAGGGCAAGATCGTCACCACCAGCCTTTCAAGATAGCACACCACAGGCTAAGCAAACACTCTCATGTGTAGACTACATGAGAGAACTAGGAGAAGAGATCAAGAAGTTAACGGAAATGATGGGTCCACCACAGCGGACCATCAACAATAACATAAGGGACCTCCTTAGTAACATAGGAGTACTTTATGGAAAAGCCCAGAGTGAGCACACAAAATTGAAAGAAAGGAGAAACTTTTTGAATATGCCCCCGACCACGGAGGTAACACCAAAAAGACCCCGTGATGAAAAGCAGGCCAAAAGACGGACTCCACCGAAGAGAAACAAACCCACTCATGCAGAGGAGTCAAGGCAACCTAAAGAGGGGAAAACAGATAAGCCTTCCGTAGGTGCTCCAAAGGATGACTGGATCGAGGTTAAACGGAAGAAGAGGACGACATATAAGCATCCGCGACGACCTGATGCCATCATAATTGCGCGAACAGGGGATATGACCTACAGCGACATTCTCAGGGCAGTTAAGAAAGAAGATGCTCTCCAGAAGCTGGGTGAAAATGTAACCCGAATTAGAAAGACGGCCAAAGGCGGAATGCTGCTAGAGTTAAAAGAGCAAAAGGAAAATACAAGCGACTTCACAAACGAGATAGGTAAAGTTCTGGGGAACCAGGCAAAAATTAAAGCACTTACACACGAAACAACGATAGAGATTCGAGACCTAGATGAAATAACCTCTGAAGACGACATCTGCAGTGCTATACGTGCACAAATAAAGGAGCTAGACAACATTGATAACGCATCAGTAAAAAGCATCAGAGCGGCATATGCGGGCACGCAAACAGCCGTGCTAAGCCTCCCTGCTCACCAGGCGAGATTCCTACTTGACGCGAGGAAAATTAAAATAGGATGGGTTGTATGCCGGATTAGGGAGAGACCGACCCTTAAGAAGTGCTATAGGTGCTTGGAATACGGACACCAAGCGAAAAGTTGTAGCAACCCAGCTGACAGAAGCCAGTGCTGCCTTAAATGTGGAGAAAAGGGGCACTTTGCGAAGGCATGCGATAAAAAACCATCCTGCGACGCGTGTAAAAAAAATGGTCGAGAGAGCACAGACCACCAAATTGGAAGCAAAAAATGTCATATGTACATTGAAGCGTGCAAAAAAGCGAAAACATGAGAGTCTTGCAACTTAACCTCAACCACTGCGAAGCAGCGCAAGAGTTACTTACGCAAACGGTGATTGAGCAAAAAGTGGACATAGCAATACTAAGCGAGCAGTACAGAAATCTGGCTACTGAAAATTGGAGCTCCGACCAAACAAAAAAAGCTGCCGTGTGGGCCTGCGGGTGCAAGCCATTCCAAAGCAAGCCACTATCAGGTCAAGCCTACTACACACGTGCAAAAATCTGTGGCATAAACTTTTACAGCTGCTACATACCACCGAGCGTCCAACAAAACGAATACGAAAGAATTCTAGATAATCTAGTACGAGACGGAGACTTCAATGCGTGGGCAATAGAATGGGGCAGCACCCACACAAATAGGAGAGGAGATGCGCTCCTAAAGGCGTTCTCACAATTGACATCGTGCTTTTAAATACAGGCAACAAGAACACATTCGAAAAGAACGGACGCGGTTCCATAATTGACATAACCTTTGCCAGTAGCTCCTTGGTGCGGAAGATTAACTGGCAGGTAAGCGACATATACACGCACAGTGACCACCTGGCCCTCTTGATAGAAATAGACAACCCCACGCCGGCAAAAGAATTCTTTCCATCAAGGAAAGCCCAATCCAGAGGCTGGAAAGTCGACACGCTTGATGAAGACGTATTCAAGCTGATATTAGATAGCAACCCGAACAACGCTGCTGCGGAAACGGAACAACAGGCGGAAGACTTAATACGACACATCAGCAAGGCATGTGACGCCGCTATGTGCAGGAAAAGGCAAGGCACGCACAGAAAATCTGTTTACTGGTGGAATGACGAAATTGAAGTCCTACGAAGCGAATGTCACAAAGCAAGGCGTCTATGTCAAAGAAGGCGACAATCGACGAATTACGCAGTGCTACAGGAATGCTTTAAGAGGAAGCGAAATGACCTCAAAAAAGCTATCAAAGGAAGAAAGGCCTCCTGCTTCAAAGAGCTGTGCAATAAACTTGACGAAAATCCATGGGGCGATGCCTACAGGATAGTGATGACAAAAGTCCGGGGCCACAAAGGCCAAGCCCCAACCTGTCCCAAACTACTAAAGACTGTAGTAGAAACCCTCTTTCCCGCGCAACCGGCGGAGGAATATCGTTTAGAAGAAAACGGAACGGTACCTATACCAATCACTGACAAAGAGGTTTTAGAGGCAGCAGAAAGGTTCGCCAATAACAAGGCATCAGGGCTGGACGGCATACCTAACAAGGCCCTAAAGATAGCTATTAAACACAAGACTGACCCGTTCACAAGGCTGTTCGCAAAGTGCCTGCGAGAGGGCTTATTTCCAAAAATTTGGAAAATACAACGTCTGGTGCTAATACAAAAACCAAACAAACCGCCTGGAGAACCAAACTCGTACCGACCACTGTGCATGCTAGACACAGTGGGGAAAATACTAGAACGTATAATAAGCGTACGACTGGAGCAACATCTCGAAAAAGAGCAACCGGGACTGGCCGATAATCAATATGGATTTCGCAGACACAGGTCAACAATTGACGCGATTAAAAAACTTACGGACGTCGCGAGTAAAGCTATAGAAGGAACCAGATGGATGTATGGCTCCAAAGAGTATTGTGCGGTAGTCACATTCGATGTTAAGAATGCCTTTAATTCAGCCTACTGGCCGCATATAATAAGAGCTCTTCAGCTAAAGAAAGCACCACCCTATCTGTTGAAGATCATCTCCAACTACCTGTCGGACAGGGTCCTCATATACGACACAGACGAAGGACCACAACGCTATAGGGTGACGGGCGGGGTCCCACAAGGCTCAGTCCTAGGCACACTTCTGTGGAATATTTTATATGATGGAGTGCTGCGCCTCCCATTACCCAAGCAGGTGCAAATAATCGGATACGCGGATGACATCGCGGTGACTGTGGTAGCGAAGGAAATTCACGAAATAGAGCGTCTGTGCAATCATGCAGCGGAAAAAATCAAAGAATGGCTTATGATAACAAAGCTTCAACTAGCTGGCCAAAAGACGGAAGCAGTACTAATCACAAGCAGGAAGAAACTAGAGGTAGCCACTCTCAATATTGACGGATATAACATTACCACACAGCAATCCTTGAGATATCTTGGAGTAATGATAGACTCGAGGCTAAGATACAAGACGCATATAGACAAAGCCTGTGAAAAAGAATCTAGGGTGACGGCGGCGCTAACGAGGATAATGGCTAACATTGGTGGACCAAGTCAGAATAGACGAGTCCTCCTAGCCAAAGTGAGTCAGTCTATACTTATGTATGCTGCACCCATATGGGGGATAGCACTGCAGCAGAAAACATACGCAGAAAAGGCGAAATCAATAGTACGACTGAATGCAATCAGAGTTGCATGTGCCTACCGCACTGTATCACATCAGGCGGCTGGAGCCATATCAGGCCTTATGCCACCAGACATAATGGCCATGGAAATAAAGCGGGTATTCGACAAAACGAAAAGCACTGGCGATCGCTTAACGAACGAAGAGCGGAAACAGGAAAGACAAAGGAGCCTAAACGAATGGCAGAAACGATGGGACGAAGCAACTACGGGGAGATGGACGCACAGGCTTATTAGAAGCATACAACCATGGATAGAACGGAAACACGGGGAAACTGATTTTTACCTCACCCAGTTTTTAACAGGTCATGGATGCTATAGAGATTAAATATACAAATACGGACATGACGACGAAACAAATTGCTCCTTCTGCAGCAACAGCAATGAAAATGCACTTCATATCTTCTTTTTCTGCCCAAAATACGAAAAGGAAAGACTAGAAATAGAGAGTGTGATAAACGATCGCGTGACCCCGGAGAATATAGTGGCTTACATGATCGAATCGAAGGTGGTCTGGAACAAAATGAGAGCGTGGGCAGCTATAGCTATGCAAGAGTTAAGAAAGAAAGAGTGGCAACGCAGCGACAACAGAAGGATGAATCGGAATTAAAGCGAAAATGTGTGAATGAAGAGCCGATTGGCTAAGCTTGGTCCTACGATGTAATGCTTAACGGCAGTTCCGTGGGCCAAATACAAGCAAAGACGACGGAGTTCAGGGTTTAGTACGTAGGCGTATTGTGTCGCAAGTCCAGCTTGGACGTGCGGCCAATACGAATCGTGCATATCGTCCGGAAAAATGACGAAATCTTTGAAGATTCCCCCTCCGAAAACAAAACAAAAAAAAAACAAAAAAAAAAAAAAAAAAAACCAGGTCTCTCCAGCTGTACCGGGCTAGCTCCTTTCGAGCCGGGCTAACGGATCGAGCCAGCATATTGGCTCCTTCCTTGCTGCCAACGACAGCCATTTCACCGACGGCGGTGGTAAAGATCGAGGCAAGAGGACGCCTGCATCTAGTCAGGGCTCTCATAGACGCCTGCGCACCTACGTCGCTAATTGCGCGCGACCTCGCGAGGGAGCTGCAACTAGTGCAGACTCATATCGGTGATCAACGCGGCTGCCTCTTGGTACTGCGAGGCAGACATGGGACGAATACCCGCATTTCCACGCATGGAAGGGTAATGCATGATTATATGCGCATTAGCCCGACCACCACATTGGATTCCGACGTAGCAGCCCCGTACACCCACATCAAACTGGCAGATCCCAATTTTTACAAGTCAACGCCGATACGCTTGGTGCTCGGCGCCGATGTCTACACCCGCTTCACGACCCAACAAGTCATGCCACACATGTTTGGGCAGCTGCTCGCGCAGGGCTCCATCTTCGGCTGGGTGCTTTCGGGTACGGCCCGTTACTAAGTTAAGTTATATACATCGCTAGTTGATTTCTTATTTGAAAAATAATAATAATAAATACATGAATTTATACGATTATATGATTTATTTTTTATTTTATCTATACTAATATAGTGATATAAATTTGTACATGGTGGTAGATGGACATGTAATTTTTTTTTTGTTGCTCACCGCAAGGGGGCCGGTATGTTTAGGCCAGTGCCTAATTTCTTTTTCACCAACCCTAGTGAGTATGTAACAAACCATTGCCAGTTAGCTGTTAATAACTTTCACTCAACTGGCAATGGTTTCGTTAAAAACTCCCGCTAGACTGGACTCAAGAGCTTAGTGAGCGATTCTGCTAGCCGCCTTTTCTCACTTATCCTAGCGAAGGAGGCGAAATAAGACGTCGTCCACCGGCCACCATCACCAGCATATCCACAATCACAAACCAGGTAATTTTTGATAATCACAATCCAATAAAGAACCAACATTTTAATATATTATATTAGACACAAACTTTATGGTTTCATTTATTAACACACTTCCTTTTCCTGTTTCTTATTCTCAACTGCCGACACATTGTCCTCGAGTGATCCGTCGAGCTCGAGAATAATTCAGAAAATGTAACTTTCTCAAAAACTGCCACGTTCTTAATAAGAGTAAAAGCAAGATTGTAGACTTTCCTGAAAGCTCTTTAAATTATCTAACCAATGCTTTGTATTTAACTCACCTCGTTCAAATAGTTTAGCCGCTAGAGCGTTTGCAAAGTTTAAACAAAAATGTGATTTTTCTCGAAAACCTACGTTTTTCGTGAACACTATTGCCACGTTCCTGGTGGGAATAGAAGAAAAATTGAAGCCTTTCCTGAAAGAATGTGATTTTTCTCAAAAACCTACATTTTTTGTGAAAACTATTGCCAAGCTCCTGGTAGAAGCAGAAGAAGGGTTGAAGACTTTCCTGAAAGCTCTTTAGTTTATCCACCCAATGCTTTAGGCTTCACTCACCTCGTTCAAACAGTTTAGGCGCTAGAGCGATTGCAAAGTTGAAACAGAATTTATGATTTTTCTCAAAAACCTACGATTGTCGTGAATACTATTGCCACGATCCTAGTAGGAGTAAAAGAGAAGATTGAAGACCTTCCGGAAAGCTTTTTAAATTATCTAACCAATGCTTTGTATTTGACTCACCTCGTTCAAATAGTTTAGCCGCTAAAGCGTTTGTAAATTTGAAACGAAAATGCGATTTTTCTCAAAAACCTACATTTTTTGTGATTGCCACGCCCCTGGTAGGAGTAGAAGAAAGATTGAAGGCTTTCCTGAAAGCTCTTCAAATTATCTACCCAATGTGTTTTATATAACTCACCTCTTTCAAACAGTTAATTCGCTAGGGCGTTTGCAAAGTTGAAATATAAATGTGATTTTTCTCAAAAACCTACGTTGTACGAGAACATTATTTGCACGTTCCTGGTAGAAGTAGAAGAAAAGTTGAAGACTTTCCTGAAAGCTCTTTAAATTATCTAACCAATATTGTTTGTCTGATTCACCTCGTTTAAATAGTTTGCCGCTAGAACGTTTGCAAAGTTGAAACCAAAATGTGATTTTTCTCAAAAACCTACGTTGTTCGTGGAACATTATTGTCCCGTTCCTGGTAAGAGTAAAAGAAAGATTGAAGACTTTCCTGAATGCTCATTAAATTATCCACCCAATGCTTTATGTATGACTCACCTCGCTCAAATAGTTTAGCCGCTAGAGCGTTTGCAAAGTTGAAAAGAAAATGTAATTTTTCTCAAAAACCTACGTTTTTCGTGAATACCATTGCCACGTTCCTAGTAAGAGTAAAAGAAAGATTGAAGCCTTTCCTGAAATAATGTGATTTTTCTGAAAAACCTAAATTTGTTGTGAAAACTATTGCCACGCCCCTGGCAGGAGTAGGAGAAAGATTGAAGACTCTCCTGAAAGCTTTTTAAATTATCTATCCAATACTGTTTGTTTGATTCACCTCGTTCAAATAGTCTGCCGCTAGAGCGTTTGCAAAGTTGAAACAAATTTGTGGTTTTTCTCAAAAACCCACGATCGTCGTAAATACTATTGGCACGTTCCTGGTAGGAGTAGAAGAAAGAGTGAAGACTTTCCTTAAAGCCCTTCAAATTATCTAACCAATGCTTTATGTTTGACTCACCTCGTTCAAATTGTTTAGCCCCTAGAGCGCTTGCAAAACTGAAACAAAAATGTGATTTTTCTCAAAAATCTACATTTTTTGTGAACACTATTGCCACACCCTTGGTAGGAGTAGAAGAAAGATTAAAGGCTTTTCTGAAATCTCCTTAAATTATCTACGCAATGCTTTATGTTTGACTTACCTCTCTCAAATAGATTAGCCGCTAGAGCGTTCGCAAAGTTGAAACAAATATGTGATCTTTCTCAAAAACCTACTTTTTTCGTAAACACTATTGCCACCTTCCTGGTGAAGTAAAAGAAAGATTGAAGACTTTCCTGAAAGCTCTTTAGATTGTCTACCAAATGCTTTATGTTTGACTCTACTCGTACAAATAGTTCAGCCGCTAGACCGTTCGCAAAGTTGAAACAAAAATGTGATTTTTCTCAAAAACCTAAGTTTTTCATGAACACTATTACCACGTTCTAGGAGTAGAAGAATGATTGTAGACTTTCCTGAAAGCTCATTAGATTATCCACCCAATGCTTTATGCTTGACTCACTGCGTTTGCAAAGTTGAAAAAAAATATATAATTTTTCTCAAAAACCTACATTTTTTGTGAACACTATTGTCACGCCCTTGGTAGGAGTAGAAGAAAGATTTAAGGCTTTTCTGAAAGCACTTCAAATTATCTAACCAATGAGTTTTATTTTACTCACCTCTTTCAAACAGTTAAGCCGCTAAAGCGTTTGCAAAGATGGAACGCAAATGCGACTTTTCTCAAAAGCCTGCATTTTTTGTGAACACTATTGCCACGTCCCAGGTAGGAGTAGAAGAAAGATTGAAGGCTTTCCTCAAAGCACTTCAAATTATCTAACCAATGCTTTTTATTTTACTCTCCTCTTTTAAACTGTTAAGCCGCTAGAGTGTTTGCAAAGTTGAAATCAAAATTTGATTTTTCTCAAATACCTACATTTTTTCTGAACACTATTAACACGATCCTAGTAGGAGTAAAAACATATTGAAGACTTTCCTGAAAGCTCTTTAAATTATCTACCCACTGCTTTATGTTTGACTCACCTCGTTCAAATAGTTTAGCCGCTAGAGCGTTTACAAAGTTGAAAAGAAAATGTAATTTTTCTCAAAAACCTACGTTTGTCGTGAATACTATTGCCACGTTCCTGGTAGGAGTAGAAGAAAGATTGAAGACTTTCCTGAAAGCTCTTTAAATTATCTACCCATTGCTTTATGTTTGACTCACCTCGTTCCAATAGTTCAGCCGCTAGAGCGTTCGCAAAGTTGAAACAAAATATATGATTTTTCTCAAAAACCTACGTTTTTCGTAAACACTATTACCACGTTCTAGGAGCAGAAGAATGATTTTAGACTTTCCTGAAAGCTCTTTAAATTATCTACGCCATGCTTTGTATTTGACTCACCTCGTTCAAATAGTTTAGCCGCTAAAGCGTTTGCAAATTTGAAACGAAAATCCGATTTACCTCAAAAACATATATTTTTTGTGAACACTATTGCCACGCCCCTGGTAGGAGTAGAAAAAGATTGAAGGTTTTCATGAAAACACTTCAAATTTTCTACCCAATGTGTTTTATTTAACTCACCTCTTTCAAACAGTTAAGCCGCTAGAGCGTTTGCAAAGTTGAAATATAAATGTGATTTTTCTCAAAAACCTTCGTTGTTCGAGAACATTATTTCCACGTTCCTGGTAGAAGTAGAAGAAAGATTGAAGACTTTCCTGAAAGCACTTCAAATTATCTAACCAATATTGTTTGTCTGATTCGCCTCGTTTTAATAGTTTGCCGCTAGAGCGTTTGCAAAGTTGAAACAAAAATGTGATTTTTCTCAAAAACCTACGTTTTTCGTGAACATTATTGCAACGTTCCTGGTAGGAGTAGAAGAAAGAGTGACAAAAAATATATGATTTTTCTCAAAAACCTACATTTTTTGTGAACACTATTACCAGGATCCTAGTAGGAGTAAAAAAATATTGAAGACTTTCCTGAAAGCTCTTTAAATTATCCACCCATTGCTTTACGTTTGACTCACCTCGTTCAAATAGTTTAGCCGCTAGAGCGTTTGCAAAGTTGAAAGGAAAATGTAATTTTTCTCAAAAACCTACGTTTGCCGTGAATACTATTGCCACGTTCCTGGTAGGAGTAGAAGAAAGATTGAAGACTTTCCTGAAAGCTCTTTAAATTATCCACCCATTGCTTTACGTTTGACTCACCTCGTTCAAATAGTTTAGCCGCTAGAGCGTTCGCAAAGTTGAAACAAATATGTGGTTTTTCTCAAAAACCTACTTTTTTCGTAAACACTATTGCCACCTTCCTGGTGAAGTAAAAGAAAGATTGAAGACTTTCCTGAAAGCTCTTTAGATTGTCTACCAAATGCTTTACGTTTGACTCACCTCGTTCAAATAGTTTAGCCGCTAGAGCGTTTGCAAAGTTGAAAAGGAAATGTAATTTTTCTCAAAGACCTACGTTTGTCGTGAATACAATTGCCACGTTCCTGGTAAGAGTAGAAGAAAACTTGAAGACTTTCCTGAAATCTCTTTAAATTATCTACCCAATGCTTTCTGTTTGACTCACCTCGTTCAAATAGTTTAGCCGCTAGAGCGTTTGCAAAGTTGGAAAGAAAGTGAATTTTTCTCAAAAACCTACGTTTGTTGTGAATACTATTGCCACTTTCCTGGTAAAAGTAGAAGAATGATTGAAGACCTTCCTGAAAGCTCTTTAAATTATCTACCTAATACTTTATGTTTGTCTCACCTCGTTCAAATAGTTTAGCCGCTAGAGCGTTTGCAAACTTGAAAAAAAATGTGATATATCTTAAAAACCTACGTTTTTCGTGAACATTATTGCCACGTTCCTGGTAGGAGTAGAAGAAAGATTGAAGACTTTTCTGAAAGCTCTTTAAATTATCTACAAATGCTTTCAGTTTGTCTCACCTCGTTCAAATAGTTTAACCGCTAGAGCGTTTGTAAATTTGAAACGAAAATGCGATTTTTCTCAAAAACCTACATTTTTTGTGATTGCCACGCCCCTGGTAGGAGTAGAAGAAAGATTGAAGGCTTTCCTGAAAGCTTTTTAAATTGTCTAAACAATGCTTTTTCTTTGACTTACATCGTGCAAATAGTTTAGCCGCAAGAGCGTTTGCAAGGTTGAAACGAAAATGTAATTTTTCTCAAAAACCTACGTTTGTCGTGAATACAATTGCCACGTTCCTAGCAGGAATAAAAGAAAGATTGCAGGCCTTCCTGAAAGCTCTTCAAATTATGTAACCAATGCTTTTTATTTAACTCACCTCATTCAAACAGTTAAGCCGCGTTCGCAAAGTTGAAACAAAAATGTGATTTTTCTCAAAAACCTACTTTTTTCGTGAACATTATTGCCACGTTCTTGGTAGGAGTAGAAGAAGTATTGACGACTTTCCTGAAAGCTCTTTTTATTATCTAACCAATGCTTTTTATTCAACTTACCTCGTTCAAATAGTCTACCCGCTAGAGCGTTTGCAAAGCTGAAACGAAAATGTGTTTTTTCTCAAAAACCTACGGTTTTCGTGAACACTATTAACACGTTACTGGTAAGAGTAGAAGAATGATTGAAGACTTACCTGAAAGCCCTTTAAACTATCTAACCATTGCTTTATGTTTGACTCATCTCGTTCAAATTGTTTAGCGGCTACGGCGTTTGAAAAGTTGAAACAAAAATGTGATTTTTCGCAAAAACCTGCTTTTTTCGTGAAGACTATTGCCACGTTCCTGGTGAAGTAGAAGAATGATTGAAGACTTTACTGAAAGCTCTTTAAATTATCTAACCAATGCTTTTTATTCAACTTACCTCGTTCAAATAGTCTACCCGCTAGAGCGTTTGCAAAGCTGAAACGAAAATGTGTTTTTTCTCAAAAACCTACGGTTTTCTTGAACACTATTAACACGTTACTGGTAAGAGTAGAAGAATGATTGAAGACTTACCTGAAAGCCCTTTAAATTATCTAACCATTGCTTTATGTTTGACTCACCGCGTTCAAATAGTTTAGCCGCTAGAGCGTTTGCAAAGTTAAAACAAAATATATGATTTTTCTCAAAAACCTACGTTTTTCGTGAACACTATTAACACGTTATTGGTAGGAGTAGAAGAATGATTGAAGACCTTCCTGAAAGCCCTTTAAATTATCTAACCAATGCTTTATGTTTGACTCACCTCATTCAGATAGTTTAGCCGCTTGAGCGTTTGCAAAGCTGAAACAAAAATGTGATTTTTCTGAAAAACCTACGTTTTTCATGAAGACTATTGCCGCGTTCTTGGTAGGAGTAGAAGAGAGATTGAAGGCTTTCTTGAAAGCACTTCAAATTATCTAACCAATGCTTTTATTTAACTCACCTCGTTTAAATAGTTTAGCCGCTAGAGCGTTTGCAAAGTTGAAAAAAAAAGTGATATTTCTCAAAAACCTACGTTTTTCGTTAACAATATTGCCACGTTCCTTGTAGGAGTCGAAGAAAGGCTGAAGACTTTCCTCAAAGCTCTTTATATTATCTAATCAGTGCTTTGTGTTTGATTCACCTCGTTCCAATATTTAAGCCGCTAGAGCGTTCGCAAATTGAAACAAAAATGTGATTTTTCTCAAAAACCTACTTTTTTCGTGAACACAATTGCCACGTTCTTGGTAGGAGTAGAATGATTATTGAAGACTTTCCTGAAAGCTCTTTTTATTATCTAACCAAAGCTTTTTATTTGACTTAGCTCGTTCAAATTGTAAACCGAATTCCGAATTCAAAAGTGAAGAGCTTATAACAAATAACAATTTTATTTTAATAATGATAAAAAAAGAGAACATATATAAAGAATGTCCGCCGCTGCCGTCACACGTTCGCCTTGGAGTGTGGTTGATGCTCAACTAACTCTCACTCATTCGGTGACAGCTCGGCCTCTCCTGACATCTCGTCATCCCAAGACGAGTTATCGCTGTCTAGTTCGGGACTGGACGAACACCATGGCTTGAGGTGGTCCACCGACATGACGTTGCAATACCTGCGCTGTGTCACTGTGGCATCTGGTAAATCTTCGATGATGTATCGGTCGTAGTCCAGCACCTTCGTTACCATGTATGGACCCTTGTACACCGGATCTAATTTATGTGACTCTCCTGTTGCACCTCGGACGTAATCGACTACAACCAGGTCCCCGACTTGATATTTTCGAGGCTTCCAGTGACGTTGATCGTACCTCTCTTTCCATTTGTTCCGCTGATTTATGATATTCTGTGCTGCCTCGCCCTCGATGTCTGACATCTCGGTGACCTCGTCGTGCAAAGCTTGAATGATTCGGTTACCGGTTACGTCCCTAGGATTAAAGAAGAAGACTAGCTCATTAGGTGTATATTTTGTTACCTCATTTTTCTGCGAATTAAGACTCCACTGGCGTGCTGGCAGTGATAAGTCCCAAGCCCTAGTCTCGACAGTCATACATTTCAGTGCAGTTAAGAGCGTTTTATTCACTCGCTCTGCCTGACCATTTGCTCTTGGGGTTCGTACCGCTGTCTTCGTATGTTGAATACCATTCTTGTGGGTGAATGCTTCAAACTGGTTTGATGTGAATGCAGTTCCTCGGTCAGAGGTGATACGTAGCGATTGACCAAAGATTGCCATCATATCTGCTAGCGCCTTTATTACTGGTGTGCTTCCGGTACTTCGTACAGCTTTCAGTAAGGAATATATTTTCTGAACGAGGACATACGCCTGACCGGAAGTGCTTTTTGGAAATGGTCCTACATGATCAAGGTAAATATGCCGGAATTGTATCGGTAGCACCTCCGCAACATGAAGTTGACTTTGCTTTTTGCCACCTGCGACCTTGTGAAGACAGCACTCTTCACAGGCAGCGATGTAGGATTTAACATACCGACGCATTCGAGGAGACCAAAAATGCTTCATCAACCTTTCCAGTGTCTTCTCTAACGCAAAATGACCGACATCATCGTGGCATACCTTAGTAACGCGCCACCTAACTGCGTGCGGCACCACTAGCCTGACTTCCTTATTGACCTTGCGGATTAACCGACCATTGCGGACTTCGTAATCGGTGTTTAGTTGCTTGACTGTAGCTTCGTTGGTTTCTCCAGTTCTGCCTTGAAGTACCTCACAAATTCTCTTCAGCGACTCATCCTGAATCTGCATCGCATATACCCAATCGTCTGGCGCCCTCACGTGACCAACTGCTAACACATAATCTGCAACTGTTTCCGGCTGGAGCTCTGCTCAATGCATCAACGTGTGCACGTAAAATCAAATTCTTGCAATCGCAGCCACCACCTAGCGATGCGTGGCCTCAACGGAGTAGCTTCTTTGGTTGTAACCACTGCGTTGCAGTCAGTGCGATCTACAAAATGAGTGCCCAGTAAGAACCCACGGAATCTCTCCACCGATTCCACAACAGCCAAGACTTCCAATTCGTGGCTCGGATATCTGGATTCTGCTGAACTTTACTGCCGGCTGTAGTATTGAACCGGTTTCCAGCCACCCTCTTGCTGCAGCATAACACCCGAGACACCGGCTGCACTCGCATCTGTGTGCACCTCATGTTCCTTCGTCGGATCAAACATGACAAGAACTGGTTGCGTAGTTAGAGCTTGCTTCAGATTCGTAAATGCCTGTTGCTGTTGCTCGGCCCATACAAACGTTGGTTCCTTCTTGAGTAAGGAGGCTAAAGGCTTGGCTATGTTGCTATACCCTTTGACGAATTTCCGGAAGAATCCGGCTAGGCCCAGAAACTGTCGCACCTCCGTTGGTGTGCGTGGTTGCGGAAAGTCGTTGATGCACTTTGTTTTCTCTTCGCCCGGCTGGATGCCCTCTGCGCTGATGACATGACCAAGGAACTGTGAACGCGTTGCCATGAAGGTACATTTGGACGGCCTCTAAGTAAGTCCGGCTCCTTTTACTGCTTGTAAAAATTCATTGAGTACCTCGATGAATTCATCCACGTAGCTTATTATTTGGTCACGATGACTTAACCCTCCCACCAGCTTTGTTACCATTTCTTGGAATACCATCGGCGCATTACGCAACCCGAATGACATTACGTTGTGCTCGTACAACCCGTGTGGTGTCAGGAACGCGGTGTACTGTTTGCTGTCTTCTGTTAACGGGATCTGGTAGTAACCAGCCGTCATGTCCAATATGGTAAATACATGATTATTGGCGAGCTTTGACAACTGCTCCTCGACGATAGGCATTGGGAAGTGTTTCTTTAATGTCACTGCGTTGAATGCCCGATAATCGATACACATCCTGTCTTCACCATTCGATTTTTTTACCAAGATCACTGGAGCCGAAGGTGGTGATGAACTTGGCCTGATGATATCGTACTTAAGCAGCTCGTCGATGATTTTCGATAACGTTGGTCGTTGACTTAACGCCACTTGATAGCGCCTACCGATGACTGGTTGATCGGTACTGATAGAGATTTCCATTTCGGTTGTTCTGCATCTCCCTATATTCGCCAACGTCTCCGTAAGGCAGCTCTCGTACTTATGTAGCACTATGGAGACTTCTTTAACTTCATCTGGATTGAGGGCTTCGTCGATGTTAAACGTATTAGTCTGGCACATATGCACTCGAATGACCCCAGAGTCGATGGTTAACCTGCAACCTTCTTTGTATAAAATGTCGCAACCAATAATAATATCGTATGGCATCAACTTATCTGGAACGATCTGACAGGCTGTCGAGATCGTAATTCCATCAATGACGATGTTGATGTTAGCTAGTTCTGTGCTGTTCACCACCGCTCCGCCGAATCCTAGAAGACGTTTTACAGAATTTCGGCGCTATGCGTCATGCGGCACTTTAGATGACGCAATAATTGAGAAGTCACTACCCGTGTCAATGAAACCACTGTATTGCTCCCCGTTGACCATGACTTTTTTGCTTGCTGGGTTGACTGCAACGATGACGTCGTCGTTGACCTTTGCCACAGTTGGTCGTTCGGCGGGACATGCTTTGGCTTCATGCCCCACCTTGTTGCACCGAGCACATTTGGGTTTTCGTGGAGGTTGAGGACATTTAGCCGCAATGTGCCCAAACGAGTTGCAATTATAGCATTTGATCTGCTTCCTCTCGACCGTTGTTTTGTTGGCAATCTCGCTTGGAGTCCCATAGTCTGACATGCTTACCTTAGTGGTAGTTGGCATGGTGACCAACCCCTTAATGAATTGTAGAAGATCGTTGCATGTCGGCACCTTTAGAGCAAACAACATGCGCCTTGTGATGCGTCGTTTAGACTCCTTGTCCATCTTCCCCCATCGCCCAATACTTAACATGGCATAATAATATTCTTCAAATGTCTCACGTGATTGCCGCTTCCGTTGTGCCATCTCACGGTGCAAATGTGCTGATATCATTGTAGCTGGGAAATCTCGTTCAAAGGCTGCAACGAATTCAGCCCACGTTTGGAATACTTGTTGGGCGTCTAGCCATTCTTTTGCGACCCCTCTTAGCTTTGATTGTGCTGCTACCAATATTTCCTGCTCCGTCAATTCATAAGCGCTACGCAGCTGTACCGTCTTTTCTATAAACACTGCACTGCTTAACGTGCCTTTTAATGGGTCGTACTCTGGCATTAACCCACAAATTTCCTGCAAACCGCTAGCCCTTCCTTGTCCTGCCACTCTTGGCCTTTGGCCGCTGTGACCACCTTGTTTATATGTGCTGGTGTTGACGTCATTCGCGGACCCTCAGCCGTAACTGTACCTTCATCACACAAAGTGTCTTTGCAGTATTTCTTTTGTACACTCGCGTCTCTTGTGTCTCTTTCCCTCTTCTTTCGTTCTATTATCGTTTGAACGAATTTTCGGGAAACTCCTGTAGTTCTGTCGCGCACCAGCTGCGTTGCTATGGGCGCAGTTCTTGGTAAATTCTACGAATCCTTTGTAGGCTATAGATAAAATGCCACTTCTGAGTTGTAACCCGACAGTTTTCCCCGAATTCAAAAGTGAAGCGCTTATAACAAATAACAATTGTATTTTAATGATGATCGAAAAAGAACATATATAAAGAATGTCCGCCGCTGCCGTCACACGTCCGCCACGAAGTGTGGTTGATGCTCAACTCTCACTCATTCGGTGACAAAATAGTTTACCCGCTAGAGCGTTTGTAAAGTTGAAACAAAAATGTGACTATCGCCAAGCCCCTGGTAGGAGTGGAAGAATGATTGAAGACTTTCCTGAAAGCCCTTTAAATTATCTAAAAAATTCTTTATGTTCGGCTCACTTCGCGCAAATAGTTAAGCCGCTAGAGCGTTTGCAAAGTTGAAACAAAATATGTGATTTTTCCCAAAAACCTTCAGTTTTCGTGAACACTATTAACACGTTACTGAACGGAGTAGAAGAATGATTTAAGACTTTTGCGAAAGCCCTTTAAATTATCTAACCAATGCTCTATGTGTGACTCACCTCTTTGCAAAGTTGAAAAAGTTTTGACTCACCTCGTGCAAACAGTTATTCGCTAGAGCGTTTGCAAAGCTGAAACAAAATATATGATTTTTCGCAAAAACCTAAATTTTTTGTGAACACTATTAACACGTTACTGGTAGGAGTAGAAGAAAGATTGAAGACTTTCCTCAAAGCTCTTTAAATTACCTAACCAATGCTTTTCTCTAATATACCTTGTTCAAATAGTTTATCCGCTAGAGCGTTTGCAAAGTTGAAACGAAAATATGACCCTTGCCAAACCCTGGTAGGAGTAGAAGAATGATTGAAGACTTCCCTGAAAGCCCTTTAAATTATCTAACCAATTCTTTATGTTTGACTCACCTCGCTCAAATATTTCAGCCGCTAGAGCGTTTACAAAGTTGAAACAAAATATATGATTTTTCTCAACAACCTACGTTTTTCGTGAACACTATTAACACGTTCCTGGTGAAGTAGAAGAAAGATTGAAGACTTTCCCGAAAGCTCTTTAAATTATCTAACCAATACTTTTTCTCTTACTTACCTCGTTCAAATAGTTTATCCGCTAGAGCGTTTGAAAAGTTGAAACGAAAATATGTCTCTTGCCAAACACTGGTAGGAGTAGAAGAATGATTGAAGACTTCCCTGAAAGCCCTTTAAATTATCTAACCAATTCTTTATGTTTGACTCACCTCGTTCAAATATTTCAGCCGCTAGAGCGTTTACAAAGTTGAAACAAAATATATGATTTTTCTAAAACAACCTACGTTTTTCGTGAACACTATTAACACGTTCCTGGTGAAGTAGAAAAAATGATTGAAGACTTTCCCGAAACCCTCTTTAAATTATCTAACCAATGCTTTTTTTAACTTACCTCGTTCAAATAGTTTAGCCGCTAGAGCGTTTGCAAAGTTGAAACGAAAATATGACCTCTTGCCAAACCCTGGTAGGAGTAGAAGAATGATTGAAGACTTTCCTGAAAGCCCTTTAAATTATCTAACCAATGTTTTTTATTTGACTTACCTCGTTCAAATATTTAGCCGCTAGAGCTTTTACAAAGTTGAAACAAAATGTAGATTTTTCCCAAAAACCTACGTTCGTCGTGAACAATTAACACGTTCCTGGTGAAGTAGAAGAATGATTGAAGACTTTCCTGAAAGCCCTTTAAATTATCTAATTATTGCTTTATGTTTGACTTCCCTCGTTCAAATAGTTTAAGCCGCTAGGCGTTTGAAAAGTTGAAAAAAAAAGTGTGATTTTTCTCAAAAACCTACTTTTTTCTTTGAAGACTATTGCCACGTTCCTGGTAAGTAGAAGAAATTAAAGTTTTCCTGAAAGCTTTTTAAATTATCTAACCAATGCTTTTTATTTGACTTACCTCGTTCAAATAGTTTACCCGCTAGATCGTTTGCAAAGTTGAAATAAAATGTAATTTTTCTCAAAAACCTACGTTCGTCGTGAGTACAATTGCCACGTTCCTGGTAGGAGCAGGAAAAAGATTGAAGATTTTCCTGAAAGCTCTTTAAATTATCTAACCAATGCTTTTATTTGACTTACCTCTTTCAAATAGTTTACCCGCTAGAGCGTTTGCAAAGTTGAAACAAAAATGTAATTTTTCTCACAAACCTACGTTCGTCTTGAATACAATTCAGACGTTCCTGGTAGGAGCAGAAAAAAGTTTGAAGATTTTCCTGAAAGCTCTTTGAATTATCTAACCAAGGCTTTTTTTGTAACTCACCTCGTTCAAATAGTTTACCCGCTAGAGCGTTAGAAAACTTGAAATAAAAACGTGATTTTTCTCAAAAACTTACGTTTTTCGTGAGCACTATTGCCACGTTCCTGGTAGGAGTAGAAGAAAGATTGAAGGATTTCCTGAAAGCTTTTTAAATTAGCTAACCAATGCGTTTTATTTGACTCACCTCGTTCAAATAGTTTAGCCGCCAGAACGTTAGCAAAGTCTAAACAAAAAGTGATTTTTCTCAAAAACGTTCGGTTTTCGTGAACATTATTGCCACGTTTCTGGTGGGAGTAGAAGAACGATTGAAGATTTTTCGGAAAGCTCTTTAAATTATCTAACCAATGCTTTTTATTTAACTCACCTCGTTCAAATAGTTTACCCGCTAGAGCGTTAGAAAACTTGAAATAAAAACGTTATTTTTCTCAAAAACTTACGTTTTTCGTGAGCACTATTGCCACGTTCCTGGTAGGAGTAGAAGAAAGATTGAAGGATTTCCTGAAAGCTTTTTAAATTAGCTAACCAATGCGTTTTATTTGACTCACCTCGTTCAAATAGTTTAGCCGCCAGAACGTTAGCAAAGTCTAAACAATAAGTGATTTTTCTCAAAAACCTACGTTTTTCGTGAACATTATTGCCACGTTCCTGGAAGGAGTAGAAGAAAGATTGATAAGCCGCTACAGCGTTTGCAAAGTTGAAACAAAATGTAATTTTTCTCAAAAACCTACGTTCGTCGTTAATATAATTGCCACGTTCCTGGAAGGAGTAGAAGAAAGATTGATAAGCCGCTACAGCGTTTGCAAAGTTGAAACAAAATGTAATTTTTCTCAAAAACCTACGTTCGTCGTTAATATAATTGCCACGTTCCTGGTAGGAGTAGAAGAAAGATTGAAGACTTTCCTGAAAGCTCTTTATGTTATCTAATCAATGCTTTATGTTTGATTCACCTCGTTCCAATATTTAAGCCGCTAGAGCGTTCGCAAATTGAAACAAAAATGTGATTTTTCTCAAAAACCTACTTTTTTCGTGAACACTATTGCCACCTTCCTGGTAAGAGTAGAAGAAATTTTGAAGACATTCCTGAATTTTTCAACATTTATTCTAACCGATGCTTTATGTTTGACTCACCTCTTTCAAATAGTTTACCCGCTAGAGCGTTTGCAAAGTTGAACCGAAAACGTGACTATTGCCAACCCCCTGGTAGGAACAGAAGAATGATAAGGCGCTTTCCTGAAAGCCCTTTAAATTATCTAACCAATGCTTTATGTTTGACTCACCTCTTTCAAATAGTTAAGCCGCTACAGCGTTTGCAAAGTTGAAACAAAATATATGATTTTTCTCAAAAACCTACATTTTTTGTCAACACTATTAACACGTTACTGGTAAGAGTAGAAGAATTATTGAAGCCTTTTTTGAAAGCCCTTCAAAATATCCAACCAATGTTTTATGTTCGCCTCACCCCGTTCAAATAGTTTAGCCGGTAGAGCGTTTGAAATGTTGAAACAAAAATGTGATTTTTCTCAAAAACCTACATTTTTCGTGAACATTATTATGACGTTCCTCGTAGGAGTAGAAGAATGATTGAAGACTTTCCTGAAAGTTCTTTATATTATCTAACCAATGCTTTTTATTTGACTTACCTCGTTCAAATAGTTTACCAGCTAGGGCGTTTGCAAAACCGAAACGAAAATATGATTTTTCAAAAACCTACGGTTTTCATGAACATTATTGCCACGTTCCTGGTAGGAGTAGAAGAATGATTGAAGACTTTCCTCAAAGCTGTTTAAATTAGCTAACCAATGTTTTTTATTTGACTCACCTCGTCCTAATAGTTTAGCCGCTAGAGCGTTAGCAAATTTCAAATAAAAATGTGATTTTTTTCACAAATCTACGTTTTTCGTGAACACTATTACCACGTTCCTGGTAAGAGTAGAAGAATGGTTGAAGACTTTCCTGAAAGTTCTTTATATTATCTAACCAATGCTTTTTATTTGACTTACCTCGTTCAAATAGTTTACCAGCTAGGGCGTTTGCAAAACTGAAACGAAAATATGATTTTTCAAAAACCTACGGTTTTCGTGAACATTATTGCCACGTTCCTGGTAGGAGTAGAAGAAAGGCTAAAGGCTTTCCTGAAAGCTCTTTAAATTATTTAACCAATGCCTTCTGTTTGACTCACCTCGTTCAAATAGTTTAGCCGCTAAAGCGTTTGCAAAGTTGAGACAAAAATGTGATTTTTCTCAAAAACCTAGTTTAATCGTGAAAACTATTGCCACGTTCCCGGTAGGTGTAAAATAATGATTAAAGACTTTCCTGAAAGCTCTTTAATTTATCTAACCAATGCTTTTTATTTGACTTAGCTCGTTCAAACAGACAGCAAACTAGATCGTTTGCAAAGCTGAAAGGAAAAAGTGATTTTTCTGAAAAACCTTCGGTTTTCGTGAACGTTAATGCCAAGTTCCTGGTAAGAGTAGAAGAAGGATTGAAGACTTTCCTGAAAGCCCTTTAAATTATCTAACCGATGCTTAATGTTTGACTCACCTCTATCAAATAGTTTACCCTCTAGAGCGTTTGCAAAGTTGAAACGAAAATGTGACTATTGCCAAGCCCCTTGTAAGAGTAGAAGATTGATTGAAGACTTACCTGAAAGCCCTTTAAATTATCTAACAAATGCTTTATGTTTGACTTCCCTCGTTTAAATAGTTATCCGCTAGAACGTATTCGTATAAAACCTACGTTCGTCGTGAATACTATTGCCATGTTCCCGGTAGGAGTAGTAGAAAGATTGAAGATTTTCCTGAAAGCTCTTTAAATTATGTATCTAACCAAGCCTTTTTATTTAACTCACCTCGTTTAAACAGTTCAACCGCTAGAGCGTTTGCAAAGTTGAAACGAAAATGTGACTATTGCCAAGCCCCTTGTAGGAGTAGAAGATTGATTGAAGATTTTTCTGAAAGCTCTTTAGGTTATCTAACCAATGCTTTATGCTAGGTTTACCTCGTTCCAATAGCTTAGCCGCTAGAGCGTTTGCAAATTTGAAACAAAGATGTGATTTTTCTGAAAAACCTACGTTTTTCGTGAACACTATTATCACGTTCCTGGTAGGAGTAAAAGAAAGGTTGAATACTTTCCTGAAAGCCCTTTAAATTATCTAACGAATGCTTTATATTATGCTCACCTCGTTCAAATAGTTTAACCACTAGAGCGTTTGCAAAGTTGAAACAAAATGTGATTTTTATCAAAAACCTCCTTTTTTCGTGAACATTATTGCCACGTTCCTGGTAGGAGTAGAAGAATGGTTGAAGACTTTTCTGAAAGCTCTTTATATTATCTAACCAATGCTTTTTTTTTGACTTACCTCGTTCAAATAGTGTTGCCGTTAGAACGTAAGAAAAGTTGAAACAAAAATGTGATTTTTCTCAAAAACCTACATTTTTCGTGAACACTATTGCCACGTTCCTGGTAGGAGTAGAAGAAAGAATAAAAGCTTTCTTGAAAGCACTTCAAATTATCTAACCAATGGTTTTTATTTGACTTAGCACGTTCAAATAATTTACCCGCTAGAGCGTTTGCAAAGCTGAAACAAAATATAATTTTTCTCAGAAACCTTCGGTTTTCGTGAACATTATTGCCACTTTCCAGGTAAGAGTAGAAGGAAGATTGAAGACTTTTTTGAAAGCTATTTAAATTATCTAACCAATGCTGTATGCTTGATTTACCTCGTGCCAATAGTTTAGCCGCTCGAGCGTTTGCAAAGTTGCAACAAAAATGTGATTTTTGCCAAGCCCCTGGTAGGAGTAGAAGAATGATAGAAGACTTTACTGAAAGCCCTTTAAATTATCTAACCAATGCTTTATGTTTGACTCACCTCGTTCAAATAGTTTAACCACTAGGGCGTTTGAAAAGTTGAAACAAATAAGTGATTTTTCTCAAAAATCTACTTTTTTCGTGAACACTATTGCCACGTTCCTGGTAGAAGTAGAAGAAGGATTGGAGACTTTCCTGAAAGCTCTTTAAATTATCTAACCAATACTTTTTATTTGACTCACCTCGTTCAAATAGTTAAGCCGCTAGAACGTTAGCAAAGTTCCAACAAAAATGAGATTTTTCTCAAAAACCTACGTTTTTCGTGAACACTATTGCCACGTTCCTGGTAAGAGTAGAAGAAAGTGTAAGGGTGGCAACCCTCTCCTCGACTGTCAAGTCAGTTGATTGCAACACAGCGATACGAGTAAATATCAACGCGCACGAGTTCAACATAACTCTAACTTAATAACGGGTGATTTTTTTGAGGTTAGGATTTTCATGCATTAGTATTTGACAGATTACGTGGGATTTCAGACATGGTGTCAAAGAGAAAGATGCTCAGTATGCTTTGACATTTCATCATGAATAGACTTACTAACGAGCAACGCTTGCAAATCATTGAATTTTATTACCAAAATCAGTGTTCGGTTCGAAATGTGTTTTATCGACAAATTTTGTTCAGCGATGAGGCTCATTTCTGGTTGAATGGCTACGTAAATAAGCAAAATTGCCGCATTTGGGGTGAAGAGCAACCAGAAGCCGTTCAAGAACTGCCCATGCATCCCGAAAAATGCACTGTTTGGTGTGGTTTGTACGCTGGTGGAATCATTGGACCGTATTTTTTCAAAGATGCTGTTGGACGCAACGTTACGGTGAATGGCGATCGCTATCGTTCGATGCTAACAAACTTTTTGTTGCCAAAAATGGAAGAACTGAACTTGGTTGACATGTGGTTTCAACAAGATGGCGCTACATGCCACACAGCTCGCGATTCTATTGCCATTTTGAGGGAAAACTTCGGACAACAATTCATCTCAAGAAATGGACCCGTAAGTTGGCCACCAAGATCATGCGATTTAACGCCTTTAGACTATTTTTTGTGGGGCTACGTCAAGTCTAAAGTCTACAGAAATAAGCCAGCAACTATTCCAGCTTTGGAAGACAACATTTCCGAAGAAATTCGGGCTATTCCGGCCGAAATGCTCGAAAAAGTTGCCCAAAATTGGACTTTCCGAATGGACCACCTAAGACGCAGCCGCGGTCAACATTTAAATGAAATTATCTTCAAAAAGTAAATGTCATGAACCAATCTAACGTTTCAAATAAAGAACCGATGAGATTTTGCAAATTTTATGCGTTTTTTTTTTAAAAAAAGGTATCAAGCTCTTAAAAAATCACCCTTTATTAATATATCTTTCAATTTCATTATTAACTTTTCCATTAAATAAATAATTTGTTAAATAAGTGTTATCAATTCATTTCCGGGGAGCAAAATACCATCCTAGCCTTTCGGAGCCTTACAGGTCAGAAGTGGGATGAGTCTGCACATAAGACTGCGGAATTTCGCGAGCAACGGTTTGGTGAGACTCCGCTGGGCAAGCGTCGGTGCTCCGCTGTCATCCCGAGTATTTTGTTGAAGGTTGAATTCAAATACAGTGGGCAGAACGTTAATTGTCCATTAGCGAAAAAGGGATAATCGAGTTATATCCCTGAACGGTAGCGAAAACACGTAAGCTGGGCAGAACGTTAATTGTCCATTAGCGAAAAAGGGATAATCGAGTTATATCCCTGAACGGTAGCGAAAACATGTAAGCGTAAGTGTTACGACAACGTGTGACTTTAATGAACAAAACAAAACGACTTAATTCTAATTACAATTCTGTGCAAAACACACACAATCGAACAAACGTAACTAATCAAAATGGCGGTAGTGAAAATCAGTAGTTTGGAATTATCTGAAATAAAAGAATTACTTAGCGAAAGAGGTTTAGAAACGCAAGGGCATAAAAATGAACTAATTTTGCGACTAAGTGAAGCGGTTGGTGGGGACATGGTAGAATTTACACAAACGAATGTGCAAGATCAAATAAATGAGTTGCGCGAAATGTTTACCCCGATGCTGCAGCTGATGCAGTCTAATTCGAATACGACACCGAGTGATAACGTGAGTAACTTAAATTCGTTTGCGGAACAAGCACGTTTAGAATCACCTAGTACAAGGGCGACTAAAATTAATTATTCTGTAAAAGAATAGATAGAGTTCATGGTGCTATGAGTGTCTATAAGTGGGAAGAAAAGTGTTTGTTGTTGGCTGTTTACAGTCGACTCAAAGGCGCCGCGAAAATTTGGCTCAATTCAACAGACAAATTGTATTCCAATTGGAACGAACTTTCAAAGAAGTTGTGCGAAGAGTTCAGCTGCATACCAGATGAAGCTGACATACACTACAGAATGAGTCAGACAGTGCGTAAGCCAAATGAAAACTTATTAGACTATTGCTTTCGCGTGAGTGCATTAGGGAAACGATTTACATTGAGTGAGTCTGCAATTGTGAAATATGCTATAGGTGGGTTAAAAGAACGTGAACTGCAAACGGCTATGGCAACTACTCGTTTTAAAACAATACGTGAATTTTGTCAAGCAATAACGGATTATAGCAAAAACATTCCAACGCGTTCGGGTAAATATGAGAAACACATTGAAAGTGAGAAAAGCGTAAGTGTTAGCGATATAAATAAACAAGTAGTTTGTTATAACTGCAAAGAAAAAGGACATTTTTCGAGTAAATGTTCTAAACCACAACGCAGGCGAAGATGCAATGATTGCGATAAAGTGCAAATTAACTTCCCTTGCGTGGGAAGTATTAAAAAAAATGTTTTCGTCCGCTACGTGCGGCAGAAATGAAACAAAACGTGTTGGTTTGAGTGAGGTAACGCTTTCTCACTGATTACGCACTGTACTCTCACTGGTCTTTATTCGTAAAAGCACTTATACATATTTATATTCTTACAATTCTATGCTTACTACTAAAGATGCTTTGGCATTACATTAAGTGATGAAATGCCAGAGCATTGAATTTCCAATTATTCTCATTATCAAAACAATTAATGGAATATTGTATTATGCTTACTTATCAAAACAAGTGATGTATTGATTTCTTATTAATTAAAGTATTCTGCTGACCAAGCAGTAATACCGTAGGAAGATACAATTTGTTTACATTTATCATTAGGTCTCTGTGTGGCTGCTACCGTTAACTTGCATACTAAAATTGAACCGGAAAATTGCGGGAAAAAGAAAACCGTAGTGAGAAAAACGAATATAGCGCAAGAAACAATAACGAATAACATTTTTGAGCAATGTGTGTTGTAAACGGTCAACAATTAATGGCATTTATTGATACGGGCAGTGAGTGCTGCATGGTCAGAGCTACGGTAGCAAATAACTTAAAATGTGAAAAAGAAAAATGCGCATTAAAAATAAGTGGGTGGTATGTGGTGGTAATATATACGCCCACGCGAAAATTCGTGTACAAATACAAATTGAAAACCTAAATCGGGACGTTATATTATATGTCGTAGATGATCAACTCTTAACAGCAGATCTACTGCTGGGCCAAGACCTTTTTAATGATATGCGGGCTGTTATTGTAGATGGTCGGCAAAACCGATTTAGTGGAGATGTCCATAGATCTTGATACGGACGTTCCTTTCGCGCAGAAAGCATTTCGGGTTCCTGAACCTAAAAAGAAAATCGTCGCGGAAATGATTAAGGAACTATTAGCGTGTAATATTATTACAAAATCAAATTCTGAATATGCGAGTCCAATGATTCTAGTTAAAAAGAAAAACGGTAGTGAGCGTTTATGCGTTGATTTCAGACGATTGAATCTACATATGTGTAAAGAAGTTTTTCCAATGCCTTACATTGAGGAACAGTTTCAAATCGCAAATCTATACGTGTATTTTATTAAATATCGATTGCGAAAGATAGTCAAAAATATACTGCTTTCGTAACAACGGAAGGGTTGTTCGAATTTAAACGAATGCCCTTTGGACTTAAAAATGCGCCAGTCGTATTTTCGCGATTAATTGCCAAAATTAAAGAGCGTGTTAAGAGTGACGACAAGATGAACTATATGGACGATATATTAATCGGAAGTCAAACGGTAAACGAAATGTATGAAAAGTTACATTGAGTGTTGAGTGCTCTTCGCGTTAAATATACAAAAATGCGAGTTTTTGAAAAACAGTATACAATTTCTGGGTCATGAATTGACACCTGATGGTATTGCGCCAGGACTAGTTAAAACCCTTTCGATACGAGATTACAAAACGCCAACAAGTGTAGTCGAAGTTCGGCAGTTTCTCGGTCTGAGCGGGTACTTTCGTAAATTTGTGCCAGCCTATGCGTTGATAGCCGCCCCGCTAAATCGTTTACTTCATAAAAACGAACCATTCATATGGGCAGAAGATCAAGAAAGTGCGTTTAATAAACTGAAAACAATTTTAGCGTCTCGACCAGTGATGACTGCATTCCGGGTTGATACACAACATCAAGTACATACTGACCCGAGTTCGATCGGTCTGGCCGGCGTTCTATTGCAAAAAGAAAACGAAGACTGGAAACCAGTCATATACTATAGTCGCGCGACTATGGACGCGGAAAAACCTTATCATAGCTACGAGCTGGAAACGCTCGGGGTTGTGAAATTCATCGAAAGATTTAGATACTATATTTACGGTAAAAAAATAAAATTGATTACTGACTGTAGCGCTATAAAAACAACAATGAAGAAACGTTAGCTAGTGCCGCGAATCGCTAGGTAGTGCTTGCGTCTTCAGGACTATGATCTTGAAATTTACCATCGTAGTGGACAGCGAATGGCGCATGTAGATGCATTAAGTCGTTTTCCTGTTAAAGCATCACACGAAATTGAAACAGCATCGCTACGAACCGACAAGGTACAGATTTCTGAAGAAGATTGTCTGTTTGGTATGCAGTTGCAGGATGAACACACCAGAGAAATAGTTGACAAAATACGGCGAGGCGATAAAGCTACAATGAAAGCTTTTACCCTCAAAAACGGTAGGTTGTTCAAATTAGTTAATGGAAGACACACCTGGGTAGTTCCAAAAGCTTTACGCTGGCAAGTTGTGCACAATGCGCATGACAAAGCTGGACATCACGGTTTAGATAAAACGCTCCAACGTATAGGTGAGCATATGTGGTTTGCTCGTATGAGAAATTTCGTAAAGTCGTATATTAAATCATGTACAACCAAACTCCTGGTGGCAAGAAAGAAGGCGAGCTTCACGGTGGCGATGTAGAACTTATTCCGTTTAGAACCGTACATGTGGATCACCTTTGTCCATTTCCGAAGAGCGCAAAACGCAACGAGCACATACTTGTTTTAATCAACGCATTTACACGCTTTGTTGTCATACGGGCGGTTAAAAGTACATCGACAAAACCCGTTATCGACGTATTCAACGAAATTAGCAGCTTCTTGGGTATGCCCGAACGTATCATATCTGAACGTGGGACGGCGTATACCTCTAAAGACTTTGAGCGGTTTTGTAAGGAGAACAACATTGCCCACATCTCTAATGCTGTGAGAACACCTCGAGCTAATGGAATGGTCGAGCGTTGTAATCGAACCATTCTATCAATGCTCTTAACGTCAGTAAGCAACGATAAACGCTAGGATGAACCATCCAGTGGTCAATCAAAAGTATGAGAAATAAGGCAACGTCGCGAACATCTCAAGAGTTACTCTTCGGTTTTCAACCATGCGATATACTCCAAAATAAGATCCTCCTTGTAATGCAACACGACGATACATGATACGATAATTTAGACGAACTCCGAGCGGCAGCAGCAGAACGTATAAAAGAAGAACGCTTCAAAGCTAAACAACGATTCGATAAAAAGCACGCATCACCAACCAAATATAGCATCAACGATTTGGTTGTCATCGAACATGAGGCGCCAAGTACAGGTTCGTCACGCAAATTGGAACCACGGTACAAAGGCCCATTTGAAGTTGGGTACTAAACTATGATCGTTACGTGGTGCAGGATATTCCTGGCAACGCCAATACTCCTCCGTATACGCTAGCGATAAAATGAAACCGTAGTGCTCGTTACCACAAATGTATGATGACGACGAAACCAGCGATGTTGAAAATAGCGAAGATCCATCGGCAGCGGAGCGGGGTCGCTCCGAAGTTCAGGAAAGGCCGAACTGTAAGGGTGGCAACCCTCTCCTCGACGGTCAAGAGAGTTGATTGCAACACAGCGAGACGAGTAGATATCCACCCGCACGAGTTCGACATAACTCTAACTTAATATTAATATATCTTTCAATTTCATTATTAACTTTTCCATTAAATAAATAATTTATTAAATAAGTGTTATCAATTCATTTCCGGGGAGCAAAATACCATCCTAGCCTTTCGGAGCCTTACAAAAAATTGAAGACTTTCCTGAAAGCTCTTTAAATTATCTATCCAATGCTTTATATTTCACTCACCTCTTTCAAACAGTTATCCGCTAGAGAGCTTGCAAAGTTGAAACAAAAATGTGATTTTTCTCAAAAACCTACGTTTTTTGTGAACACTATTGGCACGCACTTGGTAGGAGTAGAAGAAAGACTGAAGGCTCTCCTGAAAGCTCTTCATATTATGTAACCAATGAAACAAATGATTTTTATTTAACTCACTTGGTCCAAATAGTTAAGCCGCTAGAACGTTTGCAGAGTTGAAACAAAAATGTGATTTTTCTCGAAAACCTACGTTTTTCGTGAACCCTATTACCACGTTCCTGATGGGAGTTTAAGAAAGGTTGACTGCTTTCCCGAAGGCTTTTCAAATTATCTAACCAATGCTCTATGTTTGACTCACCTCCTTCAAATCGTTTAGCCGCTAGAGCGTTTGCAAAGTTGAAACAAAAACTTAATTTTTCTCAAAAGCTTACGTTTTTCGTGAACACCATCACCACGTTCCTGGTAGGAGTAGAAGAAAGGTTGAAGACTTTCCCGAAAACTCTTCCAATTATCTAACCAATGCTTTATGTTTGACTTACCTAGCGGCTAGAGCGTTCGCAAAGTTGAAACAAAAATGTGATTTTTCTCACAAACCTACATTTTTTGTGAACGCTATTATCACGTTTCTGGTAGGAGTAGTAGAAAGGCTGAATGCTTTCCCGAAAGCTCTTCAAATTATCTCACCAATGCTTTATGTTTGACTCACCTCTTTCAAATAGTTATTCGCTAAAGCGTTTGCAAATTTGAAACAAAAATGTGATTTTTCTCAAAAACTTACCTTTTTTGTGAACACTATTGCCACGCAACTGGTAAGAGTAGCAGAAACGTTGTATGCTTTTCTAAAAGCTCTTTAAATTATCTAACCAATGTTGTTTATTTAACTCACCTCGTTCAAACAGTCAAGCCGCAAGAGCGTCTTCAAAGTTGAAACAAAAATGTGATTTTTCTCAAAAACCTACTTTTTTCGTGAAAAAGCCATTTAAATTATCTAACATATTCTTTCTATTTAACTCACCTTGTTCAAACAGTTAAGCTGCTAGAGCGTTTGCAAAGTTGAAACAAAAATGTGATTTCTCTCAAAAACTTACGTTTCTCGTGAACATTATTGCCACGTTCCTGGTAGAAGCAGAAAAAAGCTTGAAGACTTTCCTGAAAGCTCGTTGAATTATCTAACCAATGCTTTTTATTTGACTCACCTTGTTCAAATAGTTTAGCCGCTAGAGCGTCTTCAAAGTTGAAACAAAAATGTGATTTTTCTCATAAACTTACACTTTTTGTGAACTCTATTGCCGCGCCCCTGGTAAGGCTAGACGTAAGATTGAAGACTTTTCTGAAAGCTCTTTAACTTCTCTAACCAATGCTTTTTGTTTGACACACTTCGTTCAAACAAAAATGTGACTTTTCTCACAAACCTACGTTTTTCATGAACACAATTACCACGGTACTGGTAAGAGCAGAATAATGATTGAAGACTTTCCCTAAAGCTCTTTAAATTGTCTAGCCAATGCTTTTTATTTGACTCACCTCGTTCAAATAGTTTAGCCGGTAGAGTGTTTGAAAAGTTGAGACAAAAATGTGAGTTTTCTCAAAAGCCTACGCTTTTCGTGAACACTATTACCACGTTCCTGGTAGGAGTAGAAGAAAGGTTGAATGCTTTCCCGAAAGCTCTCCAAATTATTTAACAAATGCTTTATGCTTGACTCTCCTCTTTCAAATAGTTATCCACTGGAGCGTTTGCGAATTTGAAACAAAAATGTAATTTTTCTCATAAGCTTACATTTTTTGTGAACACTATTACCACGTTTCTGGTAGGAGTAGAAGAAAGGTTGAATGCTTTCCCGAAAGCATTTCAAATTATCTAACCAATGCTTTTTATTTAACTCACCTCGTTCAAACAGTTAAGCCGCTAGAGCGTTAGCAAAATTGAAACAAAAATGTGATATATTTCAAAAACCTCCGCTAGAAAGTTTGCAAAGTTGAAACGAAAATGTAATTTTGCTCAAAAACCTAAGTTTTTTGTGAACACTATTAACACGTTCCTCGTAGGAGTAGAAGAAGGATTGAACGCTTTCCTAAAAGCTCTTTAAATTATCTAACCAATGCTTTATGTTTGATATACCTCGTTCAAATAAATTACCCGCTAGAGCGTTTGCAAAGTTGAAACAAAAATGTGATTTTTTCTCTTAAAACTACGTTTTTCGTGAACATTATTACCACGTTCCTGGTAGGAGTAGGAGAAAGGTTAAATGCTTTCCCGAAAGCTCTTTAAAATATCTAACCAATGCTTTATGTTTGACTTACCCCTCGCAAATAGTTATCTGCTAGAGCGTTTGCTAATTTGAAACAAATATGTGATTTTTCTCATAAACCTACGTTTTTCGTGAACACTATTACCACGTTTCTGGTAGGAGGAGAAGAAAGGTTGAATGCTTTCCCGAAAGCTCTTTAAAATATGTAACCAATGCTTTATGGTTGACTCACTTCGTTCACATAGTTATCCGCTGGAGCGTTTGCAAAGTTGAAACAAAAATGTGATTTTTCTCAAAAACTCACATTTTTTGTAAACACTCTTACCACGTTTTTGGGAAGAGTAGAAGAAAGGTTGAGTGCTTTCCCGAAAGCTCTTTGAAATATGTAACCAATGCTTTATGGTTGACTCACTTCTTTCAAATAGTTATCCGCTAGAGCGTTTGCAAAGTTGAAACAAAAATGCGATTTTTCTCATAAACTCACATTTTTTGTAAACACTATTACCACATTTTTGGGAGGAGTAGAAGAAAGGTTGAATGCTTTCCCGAAAGCTCTTTAAAATATGTAACCAATGCTTTATGGTTGACTCACTTCGTTCAAATAGTTAAGCCGCTAGAGCGTTAGCAAAATTGAAACAAAAATGTGATATATTTCAAAAACCTACTTTTTTCGTGCACACTATTGCCACGTTAATGGTAAGAGTAGAAGAAAGAGTGAAGACTTTCCTGAAAGCTCTTTATCTAACCAATTCTTTATGTTTGACTCACCTCAGTCAAATAATTAACCGCTAGAACGTTTGAAAAGTTGAAACCAAAATGTGATTTTTCTCAAAAATCTACGTTTTTTGTGAACACAATTACCACGTTACTGGTAGAAGTAGAATAATGATTGAATACCCGAAAGCTCTTCAAATTATCTAACCAATGCTTTATGTTTGAACCACCTCTTTCAAATAGTTATCCGCTAGAGCGTTTGCAAAGTTGAAGCAAAAATGTAATTTTTCTCAAAAGCCTACGTTTTCCGTGAACACTATTACCACGTTCCTGGCAGGAGTAGAAGAAAGGTTGAATGCTTTCCCGAAAGCTCTTTAAATTATCTAACCAATGCCTTTTTTTGACAACTAGTTTAGCTGCTAGAACGTTTGCAAAGTAGAAACAAAAATGTGATTTTTCTCAAAAACCTACGTTCATCGTGAACATTATTGCCCCGTTCATGGTAGGAGTAGAAAAAGATTGAAGACTTTTCTGAAAGCTCTTAAATATCTAACCAATGCTTTTATTTGACTCACCTCGTTCAAATAGTTAAGCCGCTAGAACGTTTGCAAAGTTGAAAACAAAATGTGATTTTTCTCAAAAACCCTACGTTTTTCGTGAACACTATTACCACGTTACTGGTAGAGGTAGAATAATAGATTGAAGACTTTCCGAAAGCTCTTCAAATTATCTAACCAATGCTTTATGTTGAACTCACCTCTTTCAATATTTAAATCCGCTAGAGCGTTTGCAAAGTTGAAACAAAAATGTGATTTTTCTCAAAAACCTACGTTTTTCGTGAACACTATTACCACGTTACTGGCAGGAGTAGAATAAAGATTGAAACTTTCCCGAAAGCTCTTCAAATTATCTAACCAATGCTTTATGTTGACTCCCCTCTTTCAATAGTTATCCGCTAAAAGCGTTTGCAAAGTTGAAAAAAATGTGATTTTTCTCAAAACCTACATTTTTTTGTGAACACTATTGCCACGTTTCTGGTAGGAGTAGAAAAAAGGGATGAAATCTTTCCTGAAAGCTTCTTCAAATTATCTAACCAATGCTTTTTTTGACACACTCGTTCAAATAGTTTAGCCGCTAGAACGTTTGCAAAGTTGAAACCAAAATGTGATTTTTCTCAAAACCCTACATTTTTCGTGAACACTATTGCCACGCCCCTGGTAGGAGTAGAAGAAAGATGGAAGGCTTTCCTGAAAGCACTTCAAGTTATCTAACCAATGTTTTATTTAACTCACCTCGTTCAAACAGTTAAGCCGCTAGAGCGTTTGCAAGTTGAAACAAAAATGTGATTTTTCTCAAAAACCTACGTTTTTCGTGAACACTATTGCCACGCCCCTGGTAGGAGAAGAAGAAAGATGGAAGGCTTTCCTGAAAGCACTTCAAGTTATCTAACCAATGCTTTTTATTTAACTCACCTCGTTCAAACAGTATAAGCCGCTAGAGAGTTTGCAAAGTTGAAACAAAAATGTGATTTTTCTCAAAAACCTAGGTTTTTTGTGAACACAATTGCCACGCCTCTGGTAGGAGTAGAAGAAAGATTGAACGCTTTCCTAAAAGCACTTCAAATTATCTAACCAATGTTTTCTATTTAACTCACCTCGTTCAAACAGTTTAGCTGCTAGAGAGTTTGCAACATTGAAACAAAAATGTGATTTTTCTTAAAAACCTACATTTTTTTTTAACACTATTGCCTTGCCCCTGGTAGAAGCAGAAGAAAGATGGAAGGCTTTCCTGAAAGCGCTTCAAGTTATCTAACCAATGTTTTCTATTTAGCTCACCTCGTTCAAACAGTTTAGCCGCTAGAGCTTTCGCAATGTTGAAACAAAAATGTGATTTTTCTCAAAAACCTACATTTTTTTTGAACACTATTGCCACGCCCCTGGTAGGAGCAGAAGAAAGATGGAAGGCTTTCCTGAAAGCACTTCAAGTTATCCAACCAATGCTTTTTATTTAACTCACCTCGTTCAAACAGTAAAGCCGTTAGAGTGTTTGCAAAGTGGAAACAAAATTCTGATTTTTCTCAAAAACCTAGGTTTTTCCTAAACACTATTGATACGTTCCTGGTAGGAGTAGAAGAAAGATTGAAGGTTTTCCTGAAAGCACTTCAAATTATCTAACGAATACTTTTTATTTCACTCACCTCTTTCAAAATCGGATAACTGATATCGCGTTTGCAAAGTTGAACCAAAATTGTGATTTTTCTCATAAACTTACATTTCGTGTGAAAACTATTGCCACGCCCCTGGTAGGAGTAGAAGAAAGATTGAAGGCTTTCCTGAAACCACTTCAAATTATATAACCAATGCTTTTTATATAACTCACCTCGTTCAAACAGTTAAGCCGCTAGGGCGTTTGCAATGTTGCAACAAAAATGTGATTTTTCTCAAAAACCTACGTTTCTGGTGAACATTATTGATACGTTCCTGGTAGGAGTAGAAGAAAGATTGAAGGTTTTCCAGAAAACACTTCAAATTATCTAACCAATGCTTTTTATTTCACTCACCTCGTTCAAATAGTTATCCGATATCGCGTTTGCAAAGTTGAACCAAAATTGTGATTTTTCTCATAAACTTACATTTTTTGTGAACACTATTGCCACGCCCCTGGTAGGAGTAGAAGAAAGATTGAAGGTTTTCCTGAAAGCTCTTTAAATTATCTAACCAATATTTTTTATTTGACTCACCTCTTTCAAATAGTTTTGCCGCTAGAGCGTTTGCAAAGTTGAAACAAAAATGTGATACTTCTCAAAAACCTACACTTTCGTGAAAACTATTGCCATGCTCTGGTAGAAGTAGAAGGAAGACTGAAAGCTTTCCTGAAAGATCTTTCAATTATATAACCAATATTTTTTATTTAACTCACCTCGTTCAAATGGTTTAGCCGCTAGAACGTGTGCAAAGTTGAAACCAAAATGTGATTTTTCTCAAAAACCTACGTTTTTTGTGAAAACTATTACCACGTTCTTGGTAGGAGTAGAAGAAAGGTTGATGATTTTCCTGAAAGCTCTTTAAATTCTCTAACCAATGCTTTTTGTTTGACACACTTCGTTCAAATACTTTAGGCTAGAACGTTTGAAAAGTTGAAACAAAAATCTGATTTTTCTCAAAAACCCCACATTTTCCGTGAACACTATTGCAACGCCCCTGGTAGGGGTAGAAGATAGATTGAAGAGTCTCCTGAAAGCACTTCATATTAAGCAACCAATGACTTTTATTTGACTCACCTCGTTCAAACAGTTAAGCCACTAAAGCGTTCGCAAAGTTGAAACAAAAATGTGATTTTTCTCAAAAACCTACGTTTTTTGTGAACACTGTTGTCACGCACCTGGTAGGAGTAGAAGAAAGACTGAAGGTTCTCCTGGAGGCACTTCATATTAAGTAACCAATGATTTTTATTTTACTAACCTCCATCAAATAATTTAGCCGCTACAGAGTTTGCAAAAATTAAACAAAAATGTGATATTTCTCAAAAACCTACGTTTTTTGTGAACACTATTGCCATGCCCCTGGTAGGAGTAGAAGAAAGAGTGAAAGCTCTCTTCAAAGCACTTCATATTATGTAACCACTGATTTTTATTTTACTCAACTCGTGCAAACTGTTAAGCCGCCAGAGCGTTTGCAAGGTTGAAACAAAAATGAGTTTTTTCTCAAAACCCTACATTTTTTGTGAACACTATTGTCACGCCCCTGGTAGGAGTAGAAGAAAGATTGAAGGCTTTCCTGAAAGCACTTCAAATTATCTAACCAATGCTTTTAATTTAACTCA
This sequence comes from Bactrocera correcta, assembly GCA_027475135.1. Classification (NCBI taxonomy): domain Eukaryota; kingdom Metazoa; phylum Arthropoda; class Insecta; order Diptera; family Tephritidae; genus Bactrocera; species Bactrocera correcta. The sequence goes on along the minus strand of CM050322.1, from coordinate 76,503,185 downwards.
TCTCGATCAAACAGTTAAGCCGCTAGAGCGTTTGCAAAGTTGAAGCAAAAATGTGATTTTTCTCAAAAACCTACGTTTCTCGTGAACATTATTGTCACGCTCCTGGTAGAAGCAGAAGAAAAGTTGAATACCTTCCTGAAAGCACTTCCAATTATATAACCAATGCTTTATGTTTGACTTACCTCGTTCAAATAGTTATCCGCTAGAGCGTTTGCAAATTTGAAACGAAAATGTGATTTGTCTCAAAAACCTACGTTTCTCGTGAACATTATTGATACGTTCCTGGTAGGAGTGGAAGAAAGGTTGAAGGCTTTTATGAAGCACTTCAAATTATCTAACCAATGCTTTTTATTTGACTCACCTCGTTCAAACAGTTGAGCCACTAGAGCGGTTGCAAAGTTGAAACAAAAATGTGATTTTTCTCAAAAACCTACGTTTCTCGCGAACATTATTGATACGTTCCTGGTAGGAGTAGAAGAAAGATTAAAGGTTTTCCTGAAAGCACTTCAAATTATCTAACCAGTGCTTTTTATTTCACTCACCTCGTTCAAATAGTTATCCGATATCGCGTTTGCAAAGCTGAAACCAAAATTGTGATTTTTCTCATAAAATTACATTTTTTGTGAACACTATTGTCCTACCCCTGGTAGGAGTAGAAGAAAGATTGAAGGCTTTCCTGAAAGTTCTTTAAATTATCTTAGTAATACTGATTGTATGACTCACCTCGTTCAAATAGTTTTGCCGCTAGAGCGTTTGCAAAGTTGAAATTAAAATGTGTTTTTTATCAAAACCCTACATTTTTTGCGAACACTAATGCCACGTCCCTGGTAAGAGTAGAAGAAAGGTTGAGAACTTTCCTGAAAGCTCTTTAAATTACCTAACCAATGCTTTTTATTTGACTCACCTCGTTTAAATAGTTTAGCCGCTAGAGCGTTTGAAAAATTGAAACAAAAATTTAATTTTTTTGAACACTGTTGCCACGTTTCTGGTATGAGTAGAAGAAAGGTTGAGAACTTTCCTGAAAGCTCTTTCAATTATCAAACTATTGCTTTTTATATGACTCACCTTTTTCTAATAGTTTGCCGCTAGAGCGTTTGCAAAGTTGAAACAAAAATGTGATTTTTATCAAAACCCTACATTTTTTGCGAACACTATTGCCACGCCTCTGGTAGAACAAGGAGAAAGATTGAAGACTTTCGTTAAAACTCTTTAAATTATCTAAGCAATACTTTTTGTTTGACTCACCTCTTTCAAATAGTTTAGCCGCTAGAGCGTTTGCAAAGTTGAAACAAATATGTGATTTTTCTCAAAACCCAACAGTTTTTGTGAACACTGTTGCCACGTTCCTGGTAGAAGTAGAAGAAAAGTTGAATACTTTCCAGAAAGCTCTTTAAATTATCTAACCAATGCTTTTTATTTGGCTCACTTCGTTCAAATAGTTTGCCGCTAGAGCGTTTGCAAAGTTGAAACAAAGATGTGATTTTTATCCAAACCCAAAATTTTTATTTATTTATTTATTTACAAGAATATTGAAACTATAACTAAATTACAGAACAATATATAAAGTAGAAGCTATGGCATCTGGGGCCTTAAGCTAATATGAGTGTAGGTACATACAGTAGTGCAAATAATTTAGGTGACGTTAAGAATGTTAGTGTGAGTGGTAAGAGTGATTGATGTTAATTATACAGTATGCTGCGAAATAATAGTATGTTCATATTTCATTATATATATTACAAAACTTTAAATAATTTATTAGTGTTATTAAGTTATTAAGTGAAGGGGTTTTGAGTAGCTCTGAAGGTGTTGAGTTTGGAAGTGAAAGTCGGTAGGTGTGGAAGAATGTGCAGGTACCAAGGATGTGTTGGGTACTGATTGTTTGACTATTGCAAAATTTACAGATGTTGGACAGGCTTTTGTCAATTAGGTGTTTATGTGTGAGATTATTGTGTCCTAGTCTTAGTCTTATAATTTTTGTTTGGTCTTTTCTAGTCAGAGAGGTTGTACCGATTTTTAAGTAGTCGTTGATTGTCTTGGAGTTTTGTGATATGGTTGAGTACCATTGTGAATGATTGTTGTTATCATTTTGGTGTTTTTAGAGGAAGTATGATTTTAAAAAGCATTTTATGTCCGAGAAGACTACATTGGGTGTAATTGTGAGTGGTGCGTTTATAGCATTTTTAGCTGCTATGTCGGCACATTCGTTGCCGGGTATCTGTACGTGACCCGGGATCCAAATTAATTTTAGCTTATTTGGTTTCTCTAGTAGAGACCTACGAATTGAGTTGGAGTAGAAGTCTTGGTTGTTTAGGTTTTTTATTGAGTCAATAGAAGAGAGGGAGTCAGTGCAGATTGCGAATTTGCCTGGTAACTCTGTGGCGTATTTGATAGCTTCGTGAATGGCTATTAGTTCGGCAGAGAAATTTGAGCTGTAGATGGGTAGGTGTGCGATTTTTATAATTTTTTTGTTTTGAATTATACTGTAGCTAACTTTGGTGTTGATTTTGGAACCGTCCGTGTATATGAATTTGAAATTGCGGAGTTTTTCGATAATTGTGTAAAAATGCTTTCTAAATACTAGTGGAGGAGTAACGTTTTTTTTGAAATGGGCTAGATTTGTGTTTATTGTTGAGTGATCCAGTTTCCAGTGCGGAGCTTTGGAGTTTTTGTAAGGTTTAAAATTTAATGGGATGTCGAATTGTTTTGCTAAGTTTGTTATTCTATTTAGGCAGGATGGAGTTTTATTAATTATTTTTTGACGATTTTTGGATAGGAGCATGGGAAGAGGGGAGTAATCGTTGATTATGACCGATTTTATAAGTGTAGCTGTACTAAAATCTCTATTGGTGTTTAACGGTAGGATATTGGCCTCGGAGTTAAGGGATATGATTGGGGTTGTTTTGAAAGCGCCAAGGGCTGTGCGTATGCTATAATTGATGATTGAATTCAGCTTTCTTGTAGACGATTTTGGCGCGTATGCGTATAGGTATATGCCGTAGTTGATTTTTGATATAACCAACGCTTTTACTGCTAATAGTAATGACACTGTGTTGCAATTGTATTTTGTACTTGCGAGGCATTTTATGATGTCGAGTCGTTTTTTAAGTGCAGATACCAGGTAGTCGATGTGACTATTCCATTTGTATCTATTATTAAATATAAGTCCGAGTATTTTTAGGTTGTTAACAGAGCTTATGTTGATGTTGTTGCAGAGGGTGTTAACCTGGCAGTTGTGCTTTTTACATATGTGGATGTGTTTGCATTTTTGTAGTGATAGTTGGGCCCCTGAATATTGGGACCAGTTGGTAATGTCGTTAAGTAGGTTGATGAGATCTATCGGAGTGTTTTTTGATCTGTTCATTTTTTTTATAATAATGAAGTCGTCAGCGTATGCCAGGAAGTTTAATTCCTTGTGAAGGGAAATGATATTTAGGGTATTCCACCAAACTCGTAAATGTACAAACTTATAAGATCAAAAATTTACGCTTTAGTTTTTTGGAACGCTCCTTTTTTTCATACGTATAAAACCCGCGTAAATAGGTATTTTGACTTTTCTGTCAGTGTTGCGTTTGTTTTATTTAAGTAATACTTACTGATGCACTCATTATACAAAGGTTTCAGATGGTTTTTATTTCTTTAAATTTAACAAAATTTTGCAACAAGCACAAATGTTTGACCGTTCTTTTTTTCTTTGCAAGTAGTGTTGCCTGCACTAAAAACTTTACTTTTTTGAAGCACTAAATGTAAATTATTTTTGTTTAATGGCAACACTAAAACAAAATATCAGTTTATGAAGCAAATACGCGTCGAATTTGCCTCATAGTTTTATACGAAACGCGTAAACTTTTTTTCATACAAATTTTGACAGCTCATTTATAAGGCACAGTTTATGAATTTTATGAGGCATTTATGAGTTTGATGGAATACCCTTATTACTAAGCTTATTGTAAGCAATGAGGAAGAGTATAACGGATAATGGTGATCCCTGTGGGATACCATTCTGTAGGGGATATTGTTGAGAATAATGTGAATCTATTTTTATTTTGATAGTTCTGTTGGTCAGATAATTCTTTATGTATCGGAAAATTTTTGGGCCAATATTCCAGAGTCTAAGTTGGTCCAAAATGGAGTGTAGTCCCACTTTGTCAAAGGCTTTGGAGAAGTCTAGAGAGACGATTGATAGGTGTTTTTTGGCCGATAGGGATTGAGTGATCTGATAGTCTAGATATACTAGGAAATCAGACACTGATTTTGACCATCTGATGACTATGTATGAGTTTGTCTGTGGCGATGAACCACCATAATCTATTAGCGATGATCTTATCTAGTACTTTTGAGCAGCATGGATTGAGAGAAATAGGTCGGTACGATTTAATTAAAACCTTAATTAGATTCTGGTTTTAGTATGGGGATTACCGTACTATTTTTGTATATCTGCGGTAAGTATTGATTGAATATATTGTTGAACAGATCAAAGAGTCGGTGTTTTACGGTTTTTGATAGGTGTTGTAACATTTGGTAAGATATACGGTCAAGACCGGGTGTTTTGCCTTTGAGTCTTTTTAGTACAATCTCTAACTCCAAATAGCTGATTTTTTTCTTCGATAAAGGAAGCAGATTTGCTGGGTATTAGGGTGTATGTCCCTTTGAGGGTGTCTTGTTTACATTGCTGAAATGTTGACGAGAAGTTACGGTTTTGTGCTTCTTTCGACCAAAATTGTCCAAATATATTCACAATTTCCGCTTTTTCTGTAGTTGTATTTCCATTTAAGAGTTGGATATCGATACAATGAATTGACGATCTGGGTGTTAGTCCGCAGAAGGAGCGAATGGTTGCCCATACTTTTCCTGGTTGGGTGTGCGGACTAATATTTGAAGTGAATTGGCTAATAGACTCTGCTTTTGCTAGCTTTATGTTTCGCCTGAATTTTGCTTGAGCCTTTTTATATTGAATTATGTATATTGTCGTTCGAGATGTTTCTTTTTAATTTATTCCAATGGTGATTTTTTAACATTTTTAGTTCTTGTAGTGTGTTGTTCCACCACGGGACTGTATATTTTCTTTTGCTTGATGTTTGGGGTATGGATTCATTGGCAGCTTGAAGTAAGATCCTGTGGATGTTTGCAGTTTCTTTGTTGATATTTGTACTAACCGGTCTATTGTTGCTAAAATGGCTTGCTAGGAAGCGAAACTGGGTCCAGTTTGCTTTATTTAAATTAAATTTGGGGCGGTTTGGGACTATTTCAGTGTTATTGTCAGGGAAGAAAGGTATTTATTATAGGGAAATGGTCACTGCCGAAGAGCTACGACTCCGTTTTCCAATGGTTTTGAATGGCGATGATTGGGGATGCAATTGATAGGTCAATGTTTGTGGATATGTGGTGGGTGGAGTAGTGGGTAGGCGAACCGTCGTTTAGGAGTGTTAGTAAGGATTGTGTTATGAATTTGGATATCATTTTCCCCTTTTTGTTATTGTTTTTGGCGCCCCAACTAGTGTGATGGGCATTGAGGTCACCCGTAATTAGTACAGGTAATCTGGATTGTGGAACTATGTTTTCTAAGTTATTGTAAGTAAGTGGAGTATTGGGTGGAATGTACGTGGAACTAATTATGAATTTCATCTTGGATTGGATGATAACGTTCGTAACGTCAAGGTTATTTACTGTAGAGTTGATATGTTTATGTTGCAAAGAGTTGTGGATAAGTAGTGCGGAGCCACCGAACGCGTTTCGTGTGAAGCCGGAGGTTTTAAAAGGTAGTTGATGGGTATAGGTAAATTTTGGTCGTTTTGTATGTGCGTTTCTTGGAGAGAAACTATTTTCGGAGTATGTGATTTTAACAATAGTTGTAGGTCGATGTAGTTATTTGTGTATCCTTTTATATTCCATTGGAGTATAGTAAGTGACATGTTAGTGTATTGTGTTAAATGCTTAAATGAATGTAATAAATATTAAGATAATTAGTTATACGATAATATATAGAAAAAGAAAAAGAAGAAATATGTTGTTGTAAGGCCCTTTACTCTTCCATAGTAAGACTGTCAAAGTCATCACTATCTTCTGTGTTGAAGTTGTTGTCCTCTTGTTTGAGATTGGCCATTTTTAGTTTGTTTTTGCCTATTTGTTCCTTAGTTTTAGCTTTTAGTTGCTTGATCATGCGATTTGATGTTGCTTTTGGGAATATTTTGATTTTCGTTTCTGTCAGTTGTGTAGATTCGAACTACTTATTTGTTTTTGAAGGGCGAACTACAGACGACTTAGTGTTGTCGTTTCCTTGGCTGGTGCATTGCTTTGTAGGTGTGAGATTCGTGCTGATATTGCTGCGATCCATTGTTGGAGCGTAGGTGGGCTGCGTCGAAGAGCGTTGAGTAGGTAGAGAGGAGTTGGAGTTGGTGTTGTTATGGGACTGTTTGTCTTGAGAACTGTTGGTTGTCGTGAGAGTTGCTGCTAAGACCTCGTCGCTAGAGCTGTACACTGTTGGTGTTCGTAGAGTACTGGCAAATGTACTAGATTGATGATGTTGTTGTTTGTATATAGTGTGTGCAGTTTTGTGGTCCACTTTTTGAAGTATTTTAATAGCCTGAATTTCCTTTTGTTTAATGAATATAGGACAGCTTCTAAAGTAAGGTGAGCGGTCGGCGTAGCTGGTGTTGTTTTCTCTGCAGTTATGGCAAGCGGACGGGTAGTGGCACTTTTCAACAGAGTCTGGTGATGTATGAAACGTTTGCGAGCAATATGAGCATAGCTTTTGGTTTTTGCAGTATTTCGTGAGGTGTCCGTAGCGGTGGCAATTTTTGCATCGTAGAGGACGGGGTATGTAAGGTCGGATGCGTACTTTTTCGTAACCGATAGAGATTGTGTCAGGTAGTGAGAGCGTTGAAAATGTAATAATTATTAAACCGGTTTCCACAAGTGTTGAGTCGTTACTGTTTTCTTTACGCATAATTTTTCGCACTTCACTTACGCTTTGATCTTTAAGTTCATATAAGATTTCGTTTTCGGGTATTCCACGAAGGTCGTTGCAGTAGACAACGCCTTTGGTGAAATTCAGATTAGAGTGCATTATTATTTTAACTTGTATGTAAGGGGATAAATTTTTTAGTTTTTCGAGTTTCTGAGCTTGTGTATGGTTCTTTGTTTTTATGAGAATATCGCCACCTCTAATTTTTTTGCACATGTCGACTTGACCGCATGTACCGTCGATCACTTTTTTGATAAGGAATGGGGATACTTTAGTTAAGGTTTCGTCACTATTTATTCTTTTCATCACTAAAAATTTGGGTCCAGGAGATTTTATTTCCGTAATTTTTTGATATGGTTGGGGGAGGAACGGAACCCCGTCCACGTCGGGTGGGTCGTTCATTGCTTAGACAAGGTTTTACACCAGTGCGCGATGAGAGTATTAATTCAACTTTTGTCACTACGTTCCTGGTAGGAGTACAAGAAAGATTGAGGACTTTCCTGAAAACTCTTCCTATACTGTTTGGTTAGACAATTCGACTCACCTCTTTCAAATAGCTTAGCCGCTAGAGCGTTTGCAATGTTGAAACAAAAAATGTGATTTTTATCAAAACCCTACATTTTTGTGAGCACTATTGCCACGCCCCTGGCAGGAGAAGAAGAAAAGTTGAAGACATTCCAGAAAGCTCTTTAAATTATGCTTTATTGCTTTTTATTTGACTCACCTCGTTTCAATAGGTAGCCGACAGCGCGTTTGCAAAGTTGAAACAAAAATGTGATTTTTCTCAAAACCCAACATGTTTTGTGAACACTGTTGCCACGTTCCTGGTAGAAGTAGAAGAAAAGTTTAAGACTTTCCTGAAAGCTCTTTAAATTACCTAACCAATGCTTTTGGTTTGACTCACCTCTTTCAAATAGTGTGCCGCTAGAGCGTTTGCAAAGTTGAAACAAAGATGTGATTTTTATCAAAATCCAAGATTTTTTGTGAACAATATTACAACGTTCCTGGTAGGAGGAGAAGAAAGATTGAGGACTTCCCTGAAAGCCCTTTAAATTAACTAACCAATGCTTTTTATTTGACTCACTTCGTTCAAAGAGTTTGCCGGTAGGAGTAGAAAAAGACTGAGGACTTTCCAGAAAACTCTTCGAATTGTCTAACCAATACTGTTTGTTTGACTCACCTCTTTCAAATAGTGTGCCGCTAGAGCGTTTGCAAAGTTGAAACAAAAATGTGCTTTTTATCAAAACCCAATATTTTTTGTGAACACTGTTGCCACGTTCCTGGTAGAAGTAGAAGAAAGGTTGAGAACTTTCCTGAAAGCTCTTTAAATTATCTAACCAATGCTTTTTATTTGAATCAGCTCTTTCAAATAGTTTGCCGCTAGAGCGTTGGCAAAGTTGAAACATAAATGTGATTTTTATCAAAACCCTACATTTTTTGCGAACATAATTGCCACGCCCCTTGTAGAACAAGAAGAAACATTGAAGACTTTCCTGAAAGCTCTTTAAATTATCTAAGCAATACTTTTTGTTTGACTCACCTCTTTCAAATAGTTTAGCCGTTAGAGCGTTTGCAAAGTTGAAACAAAGATATGATTTTTATCAAAATCCAACATTTTTTGTGAACACTGTTGCCACGTTCCTGGTAGAAGTAGAAGAAAAGTTGAAGACTTTCCTGAAAGCTCTTTAAATTACCTAACCAATGCTTTTTATTTGACTCACCTCGTTCAAATAGTTTGCCGCTAGAGCGTTTGCAAAGTGGAAACAAAAATGTGTTTTTTATCAAAACCCAACATTTTTTGTGAACACTATTACCACGCCCCTGGTAGGAGCAGAAGAAAGGTTGAGACTTTCCTGAAAGCTCTTTAAATTATCTAAGCAATTTTTTTTGTTTTGCTCACGTCTTTTAAATAGTTTGACCGCTAGGGGTTGCAAAGTTGAAACAAAAATGTGATTTTTCTCAAAACCCAACATTTTTTGTGAACACTATTACCACGTTCCTGGTAGAAGTAGAAGAAAGATTGAGACTTTCCTGAAAGCTCTTTAAATTACTAACCAATGCTTTTTATTTGACTCACCTCGTTCAAATAGTTTAGCCGCTAGATCGTTTCAAAGTGAAACAAAAATGTGTTTTTTCAAAACCAACATTTTTTGTGAACACTATTACCACGTCCCTGGTAGGAGCAGAAGAAAGGTTGAGGACTTTCCTGAAAGCTCTTTAAATTACTAACCAATGTTTTTTATTTGACTCACTCTTTCAAATAGTTTGCCGCTAGAGCGTTGCAAAGTTGAAACAAAAATGTGATTTTTATCAAAACCTAACATTTTTTGGAACATATTGCCACGTTCCTGGTAGAAGTAGAAGAAAGATTGAAGACTTTCCTGAAAGCTCTTTAAATTATCTAACCAATGCTTTTTGTTTGACTCACCTCGTTCAAATAGTTAGCCGCTAGAGGTTTGCAAAGTTGAAACAAAAATGTGATTTTTATCAAAACCCAACATTTTTTGTGAACACTATTACCACGTTCCTGGTAGGAGTAGAAGAAGGTGAAACTTTCCTGAAAGCTCTTTAAATTACCTAACCAATGCTTTTTATTTGACTCACCTCGTTCAAATAGTTTGCCGCTGGGTTGCAATTGAAACAAAATGTGATTTTTTCAAAACCAACATTTTTTGAACAATATTACCACGTTCCTGGTAGAAGTAGAAGAAAGATTGTAGACTTTCCTGAAAGCTCTTTAAATTATCTAACCAATGCTTTTTATTTGACTCACCTCGTTCAAATAGTAGCCGCTAGAGCGTTTGCAAAGTTGAAACAAAAATGTGATTTTTATCAAAACCCAACATTTTTTGTGAACACTATTACCATGTTCCTGGTAGGAGTAGAAGAAGGACTGAGCTTTCCTGAAAGCTCTTTAAATTACCTAACCAATGCTTTTTATTTGACTCACCTCGTTCAAATAGTTTGCCGCTAGAGCGTTAGCAAATTGAAACAAAAATGTTATTTTTATTAAAACCTAACATTTTTTGTGAACAATATTACCACGTTCCTGGTAGAAGTAGAAGAAAGATTGTGGACTTTCCTGAAAACTCTTTAAATTACTAACCAATGTTTTTATTTGACTCACCTCGTTCAAATATGTAGCCGACAGAGCGTTTGCAAATTGAAACAAAAATGTGATTTTTCTCAAAACCCAACATTTTTTGTGAACACTTTCCAGTTCCTGGTAGGAGTAGAAGAAGGTGACTTTCCTGAAAGCTCTTTAAATTACCTAACCAATACTGATTGTTTGACTCACCTCGTTAAAATAGTTTGCCGCTAGAGCGTTAGCAAATTTGAAACAAAAATGTGATTTTTATCAAAACCCAAGATTTTTTGTGGACAATATTACCACGCCTCTGGTAGGAGCAGAAGAAAGATTGAGGACTTTCCTGGAAGCCCTTTAAATTAACTAACCAATGCTTTTTATTTGACTCACTTCGTTCAAAGAGCTTGCCGGTAGGATTAGAAAAAGACTCAGGACTTTCCTGAAAACTCTTCGAATTGTCTAACCAATTCTGTTTGTTTGACTCACCTCTTTCAAATAGTTTGCTGCTAGAGCGCTTTCAAAGTTGAAACAAAAATGTGATTTTTCTCAAAACCCAACATTCTTTGTGTACACTGTTGCCACGCTTCTGGTAGGAGTAGAAGAAAGATTGAAGACTTTCGTTAAAACTCTTCGAATTATCTAACCATTACTGATTGTTTGCCTCACCTCTTTCAAATAGTTTAGCCGCTAGAGCGTTTGCAATGTTGAAACAAAAATGTGATTTTTATCAAAACCCTACATTTTTGTGAACACTATTGTTACGTCCTGGTAGGAGTAGAAAGAATAATGAGGACTTTCCTGGAAGCTCTTTAAATTACCTAACCAATGCTTTTTATTTGACTCACCTCGTTCAAATAGTTTGCCGCTAGAGCGTTAGCAAAGTTGAAACAAAAATTTTAGTTTTATCAAAACCCAACATTTTTTGTGAACAATATTACCACGTTCCTGGTAGAAGTAGAAGAAAGACTGTGGACTTTCCTGAAAACTCTTTAAATTATCTAACCAATGCTTTTTATTTGACTCACCTCGTTCAAATATGTAGCCGACAGAGCGTTTGCAAAGTTGAAACAAAAATGTGATTTTTCTCAAAACCCAACATTTTTTGTGAACACTGTTGCCATGTTCCTGGTAGAAGTAGAAGAAAGGTTGAAGACTTTCCTGAAAGCTCTTTAAATTACCTAACCAATGCTTTTTATTTGACTCACCTCGTTCAAATAGTTTGCCGCTAGAGCGTTAGCAAAGTTGAAACAAAGATGTGATTTTTATCAAAATCCAAGATCTTTTGTGAGCAATATTACAACGTTCCTGGTAGGAGTAGAAGAAAGATTGAGGACTTTCCTGAAAACTCTTCGAATTGTCTAAGCAATGCTTTTAATATGACTCACCTCTTTCAAATAATTTACCGCTGGACCGTTTGCAAATTTGAAACAAAAATGTGATTTTTCTCAAAACCCAACATTTTTTGTGAACACTGTTGCCACGTTCCTGGTAGAAGTAGAAGAAAGGTTGAGAACTTTCCTGAAAGCTCTTTAAATTACCTAACCAATGCTTTTTATTTGGCTCACCTCGTTCAAATAGTTTGCCGCTAGAGCGTTAGCAAAGTTGAAACAAAAATTTTATTTTTGTCAAAACCCAACATTCTTTTGAACACTGTTGCCACGTTTCTGGTAAGAGTAGAAGAAAGGTTGAAGACTTTCCTGAATGCTCTTTAATTTATCTAACCAATGCTTTTTATTTGACTCAACTAGGTAGCCGACAGAGCCTTTGCAAAATTGAAACAAAAATGTGATTTTTATCAAAATCCAACATTCTTTGTGTACACTGTTGCCACGTTTCTGGTAGGAGTAGAAGAAAGATTGAAGACTTTCGTTAAAGCTCTTCGAATAATCTAACCAATACTGATTGTTTGACTCACCTCGTTAAAATAGTTTGCCGTTAGAGCGTTTGCAAATTTTAAACAAAAATGTGATTTTTATCAAAACCCAAGATTTTTTGTGGACAATATTACCACGCCTCTGGTAGGAGTAGAAGAAAGATTGAGGACTTTCCTGAAAGCCATTTAAACCAACTAACCAATGCTTTTTATTTGACTCACTTCGTTCAAAGAGTTTGCCGGTAGGATTAGAAAAAGACTCAGGACTTTCCTGAAAACTCTTCGAATTGTCTAACCCATACTGTTTGTTTGACTCACCTCTTTCAAATAGTTTGCTGCTAGAGCGCTTTCAAACTTGAAACAAAAATGTGATTTTTCTCAAAACCCAACATTCTTTGTGTACACTGTTGCCACGCTTCTGGTAGGAGTAGAAGAAAGATTGAAGACTTTCGTTAAAACTCTTCGAATTATCTAACCAATACTGATTGTTTGACTCACCTCGTTAAAATAGTTTACCGTTAGAGCGTTTGCAAAATTGAAGCAAAGATGTGATTTTTATCAAAACCCAACAGTTTTTGTGAACACTACTGCCACGCCCCTGGTAGGAGCAGAAGAAAGGTTGAATACTTTCCTGGAAGCCCTTTAAATTAACTAACCAATGCTTTTTATTTGACTCACTTCGTTCAAAGAGTTTGCCGGTAGGATTAGAAAAAGACTCAGGACTTTCCTGAAAACTCTTCGAATTGTCTAACCAATACTGATTGTTTGACTCACCTCGTTAAAATATAGGGTGATTTTTTAAGAGCTTGATAACTTTTTTAAAAAAAAAAACGCATAAAATTTGCAAAATCTCATCGGTTCTTTATTTGAAACGTTAGATTGGTTCATGACATTTACTTTTTGAAGATAATTTCATTTAAATGTTGACCGCGGCTGCGTCTTAGGTGGTCCATTCGGAAAGTCCAATTTTGGGCAACTTTTTCGAGCATTTCGGCCGGAATAGCCCGAATTTCTTCGGAAATGTTGTCTTCCAAAGCTGGAATAGTTGCTGGCTTATTTCTGTAGACTTTAGACTTGACGTAGCCCCACAAAAAATAGTCTAAAGGCGTTAAATCGCATGATCTTGGTGGCCAACTTACGGGTCCATTTCTTGAGATGAATTGTTGTCCGAAGTTTTCCCTCAAAATGGCAATAGAATCGCGAGCTGTGTGGCATGTAGCGCCATCTTGTTGAAACCACATGTCAACCAAGTTCAGTTCTTCCATTTTTGGCAACAAAAAGTTTGTTAGCATCGAACGATAGCGATCGCCATTCACCGTAACGTTGCGTCCAACAGCATCTTTGAAAAAATACGGTCCAATGATTCCACCAGCGTACAAACCACACCAAACAGTGCATTTTTCGGGATGCATGGGCAGTTCTTGAACGGCTTCTGGTTGCTCTTCACCCCAAATGCGGCAATTTTGCTTATTTACGTAGCCATTCAACCAGAAATGAGCCTCATCGCTGAACAAAATTTGTCGATAAAAAAGCGGATTTTCTGCCAACTTTTCTAGGGCCCATTCACTGAAAATTCGACGTTGTGGCAGATCGTTCGGCTTCAGTTCTTGCACGAGCTGTATTTTATACGGTTTTACACCAAGATCTTTGCGTAAAATCTTCCATGTGGTCGAATAACACAAACCCAATTGCTGCGAACGGCGACGAATCGACATTTCACGGTCTTCAGCCACACTCTCAGAAACAGACGCAATATTCTCTTCTGTACGCACTGTACGCATTCGTGTGGTTGGTTTAATGTCCAATAAAGTAAACTGAGTGCGAAACTTGGTCACAATCGCATTAATTGTTTGCTCACTTGGTCGATTATGTAGACCATAAATCGGACGTAAAGCGCGAAACACATTTCGAACCGAACACTGATTTTGGTAATAAAATTCAATGATTTGCAAGCGTTGCTCGTTAGTAAGTCTATTCATGATGAAATGTCAAAGCATACTGAGCATCTTTCTCTTTGACACCATGTCTGAAATCCCACGTAATCTGTCAAATACTAATGCATGAAAATCCTAACCTCAAAAAAATCACCCGTTAGTTGACCGCTAGAGCGTTTGCAAAGTTGAAGCAAAGATGTGATTTTTATCAAAACCCAACATTTTTTGTGAACAATATTACCACGTTCCTGGTAAAAGCAGAAGAAAGATTGTGGAAATTCCTGAAAACTCTTCAATACTGTTTGGTTAGACAATTCGACTCACCTCTTTCAAATAGTTTAGCCGCTAGAGCGTTTGCAATGTTGAAACAAAAATGTGATTTTTTTCAAAACCCTACATTTTTTTGAACACTATTGTTACGTCCTGGTAGGAGTAGAAAGAATAATGAGGACTTTCCTGGAAGCTCTTTAAATTACCTAACCAATGCTTTTTATTTGACTCACCTCGTTCAAATAGTTTGCCGCTAGAGCGTTAGCAAAGTTGAAACAAAAATTTTATTTTTATCAAAACCCAACATTTTTTGTAAACAATATTACCACGTTCCCGGTAGAAGTAGAAGAAAGATTGTGGACTTTCCTGAAAACTCTTTAAATTATCTAACCAATGCTTTTTATTTGACTCACCTCGTTCAAATATGTAGCCGACAGAGCGTTTGCAAAGTTGAAACAAAAATGTGATTTTTCTCAAAACCCAACATTTTTTGTGAACACTGTTGCCATGTTCCTGGTAGAAGTAGAAGAAAAGATGAAGACTTTCCTGAAAGCTCTTTAAATTACCTAACCAATGCTTTTTATTTGACTCACCTCGTTCAAATAGTTTGCCGCTAGAGCGTTAGCAAAGTTGAAACAAAGATGTGATTTTTATCAAAATTCAAGATCTTTTGTGAACAATATTACAACGTTCCTGGTAGGAGTAGAAGAAAGATTGAGGACTTTCCTGAAAACTCTTCGAATTGTCTAAGCAATGCTTTTAATATGACTCACCTCTTTCAAATAATTTACCGCTGGACCGTTTGCAAATTTGAAACAAAAATGTGATTTTTCTCAAAACCCAACATTTTTTGTGAACACTGTTGCCACGTTCCTGGTAGAAGTAGAAGAAAGGTTGAGAGCTTTCCTGAAAGCTCTTTAAATTACCTAACCAATGCTTTTTATTTGGCTCACCTCGTTCAAATAGTTTGCCACTAGAGTGTTAGCAAAGTTGAAACAAAAATTTTATTTTTATCAAAACCCAACATTCTTTTGAACACTGTTGCCACGTTTCTGGTAAGAGTAGAAGAAAGGTTGAAGACTTTCCTGAATGCTCTTTAATTTATCTAACCAATGCTTTTTATTTGACTCACCTCGTTCAAATAGGTAGCCGACAGAGCCTTTGCAAAATTGAAACAAAAATGTGATTTTTATCAAAATCCAACATTCTTTGTGTGCACTGTTGCCACGTTCCTGGTAAAAGTAGAAGAAAAGTTGAAGACTTTCGTTAAAGCTCTTCGAATAATCTAACCAATGCTTTTTATTTGACTCACTTCGTTCAAAGAGTTTGCCGGTAGGATTAGAAAAAGACTCAGGACTTTCCTGAAAACCCTTCGAATTGCCTAACCAATACTGTTTGTTTGACTCACCTCGTTCAAATAGGTAGCCGACAGAGCCTTTGCAAAATTGAAACAAAAATGTGATTTTTATCACAATCCAACATTCTTTGTGTACACTGTTGCCACGCTTCTGGTAGGAGTAGAAGAAAGATTGAAGACTTTCGTGAAAACTCTTCGAATTATCTAACCAATACTGATTGTTTGACTCACCTCGTTAAAATAGTTTACCGTTAGAGCGTTTGCAAAATTGAAGCAAAGATGTGATTTTTATCAAAACCCAACATATTTTGTGAACAATATTATCACGTCCCCGGTAGAAGCAGAAGAAAGATTGTGGACTTTCCTGAAAACTCTTCAATACTGTTTGGTTAGACAATTCGACTCACCTCTTTCAAATAGTTTAGCCGCTAGAGCGTTGGCAATGTTGAAACAAAAATGTGATTTTTATCAAAACCCTACATTTGTGTGAACACTATTGTCACGTCCTGGTAGGAGTAGAAAGAATAATGAGGACTTTCCTGAAAGCTCTTTAAATGCTTTTTATTTGACTCAGCTCGTTCAAATAGTTTGCCGCTAGAGCGTTAGAAAAGTTGAAACAAAAATTTTATTTTTTATCAAAAACCCCAAAATTTTTTGTGAACAATATTACCACGTTCCTGGTAGAAGTAGAAGAAAGATTGTGGACTTTCCTGAAAACTCTTTAAATTATCTAACCAATGCTTTTTATTTGACTCACCTCGTTCAAATATGTAGCCGACAGAGCGTTTGCAGAGTTGAAACAAAAATGTGATTTTTCTCAAAACCCCAAAATTTTTTGTGAACACTGTTGCCACGTTCCTGGTAAAAGTAGAAGAAAAGTTGAAGACTTTCCTGAAAGCTCTTTAAATTACCTAACCAATGCTTTTTATTTGACTCACCTCGTTCAAATAGTTTGCCAACTTTTTTTTTTTATTAAAACCCAACATTTTTTGTGAACACTGTTGCCACGTTCCTGGTAGAAAAAGAAGAAAAGTTGAAGACTTCCCTGAAAGCTCTTTAAATTACCTAACCAATGCTTTTTATTTGACTCACCTCGTTCAAATAGTTTGCCGCTAGAGCGTTAGCAAAGTTGAAACAAAGATGTGATTTTTTTCAAAATCCAAGATTTTTTGTGAACAATATTACAACGTTCCTGGTAGGAGTAGAAGAAAGATTGAGGACTTTCCTGAAAACTCTTCGAATTGTCTAAGCAATGCTTTTAATATGACTCACCTCTTTCAAATAATTTACCGCTGGACCCTTTGCAAATTTGAAACAAAAATGTGATTTTTCTCAAAACCCAACATTCTTTTGAACACTGTTGCCACGTTTCTGGTAAGAGTAGAAGAAAGATTGAGGATTTTTCCTGAAAGCCCTTTAAATTAACTAACCAATGCTTTTTATTTGACTCACTTCGTTCAAAGAGTTTGCCGGTAGGATTAGAAAAAGACTCAGGACTTTCCTGAAAACTCTTCGAATTGTCTAACCAATACTGTTTGTTTGACTCACCTCTTTCAAATAGTTTGCTGCTAGAGCCTTTGCAAAATTGAAACAAAAATGTGATTTTTATCAAAATCCAACATTCTTTGTGTACACTGTTGCCACGTTTCTGGTAGGAGTAGAAGAAAGATTGAAGACTTTCGTTAAAGCTCTTCGAATAATCTAACCACTACTGATTGTTTGACTCACCTCGTTAAAATAGTTTGCCGCTAGACCGTTTGCAAATTTGAAACAAAAATGTGATTTTTATCAAAACCCAAGATTTCTTGTGGACAATATTACCACGCCTCTGGTAGGAGCAGAAGAAAGATTGAGGACTTTCCTGAAAGCCCTTTAAATTAACTAACCAATGCTTTTTATTTGACTCACTTCGTTCAAAGAGTTTGCCGGTAGGATTAGAAAAAGACTCAGGACTTTCCTGAAAACTCTTCGAATTGTCTAACCAATACTGTTTGTTTGACTCACCTCTTTCAAATAGTTTGCTGCTAGAGCGCTTTCAAAGTTGAAACAAAAATGTGATTTTTCTCAAAACCCAACATTCTTTGTGTACACTGTTGCCACGCTTCTGGTAGGAGTAGAAGAAAGATTGAAGACTTTCGTGAAAACTCTTCGAATTATCTAACCAATACTGATTGTTTGACTCACCTCGTTAAAATAGTTTACCGTTAGAGCGTTTGCAAAATTGAAGCAAAGATGTGATTTTTATCAAAACCCAACAGTTTTTGTGAACACTATTGCCACGCCCCTGGTAGGAGCAGAAGAAAGGTTGAATACTTTCCTGAAAGCTCTTTAAATTATCTAAGCAATTTTTTTTGTTTTGCTCACGTCTTTTAAATAGTTTGACCGCTAGGGGGCGTGCAAAGTTGATACAAAAATGTGATTTTTCTCAAAACCCAACATTTTTTCTGAACACTGTTGCCACGTTCCTGGTAGAAGTAGAAGAAAAGTTTAAGACTTTCCTGAAAAATCTTTAAATTATCTAACCAATGCTTTTTATTTGACTCACCTCGTTCAAATAGTTTAGCCGCTAGAGCGTTAGCAATGTTGAAACAAAAATGTGATTTTTATCAAAACCCTAAATTTTTGTGAACACTATTGTCACGTCCTGGTAGGAGTAGAAAGAATAATGAGGACTTTCCTGAAAGCTCTTTAAATTACCTAACCAATGCTTTTTATTTACTCACCTCGTTCAAATAGTTTGCCGCTAGAGCGTTAGCAAAGTTGAAACAAAAATGTGATTTTTATCAAGATCCAACATTCTTTGTGTACACTGTTGCCACGTTTCTGATAGGAGTAGAAGAAAGATTGAAGACTTTCGTTAAAGCTCTTCGAATTATCTAACCAATATAACGGCAGTGCATTTGGAAGAATTCCGTAATCTTATATTTAGATATAAAGTCGATTTTGCTAAATATACACATTTAGCAATCGATATCGAAATGCTTCAAATCATTAGTTTAACATATTTAAGTTAATTAACCTTCTTTATCTTACTGAAGTCTCAAAAACCTTAACGGCATAACGGCAGTGCATTAAGAAGAATTACGTAATCTTACATTTGGGTATAAAGTCGATTTTCTTGTATATACACATTTAGCAATCGATACCGAAATGCTTCAAATCATTAGTTTAATATATTTAAGTTAATAAACCCTCTTTAACGAACTGAAGTTGGCATAAAGCCATGGCGGCATAACGGCAGTGCATGTAGAAGAATTCCGTAATCTTATATTTAGGTATAAAGTAGCTGTTTTTGTATATACACATTTAGCAATCGATATCGAAATGCTTCAAATCATTAGTTTAACATATTTAAGTTAATAAACCCTCTTTAACGAACTGAAGTTGGCATAAAGCCATGGCGGCATAACGTCAGTGCATGTAGAAGAATTCCGTAATCATATATTTAGGTTAAAGTCTATTTTCATGTATTTACACATTTGGGAATCGATATCGAGATGCTTCAAATAATTACTTTAACATATTTAAGTTAAACAACCTTTTTTAACGTACTGAAGTTTATAAAAGCCATAACGGCAGTGTATTTCGATGAATTCCGTAATCTTATATTTATGTATAAAGTCGATTTTCTGTATATACACATTTAGCAATCGATATTGAAATGCTTCCAATCATTAGTTTTAAATTTTCAAGTTATTTATAATAAACCTTCTTTAACGCAATGAAGTCTACATAAAGCCTAAACGGTATAACTGCAGTGCATTTAGAAGAATTCCGTAATCTTATGTTTAGGTATAAAGTCGATTTTCTTGTATTTACATATTTAGCAATCGATATCGAAATGATTCAAATCAATAGTTTAACATATTTAAGTTAATTAACCATCTTTAACGTATTGAAGGAGATATAAAGCCATGGCGGCATAACGACAGTACATTTGGAAGAATTCCGTAATTTTATATTTAGGTATCGCACGGAAGTTAACATAAAGCCATGGCGGCATAACGGCAGTGCATGTAGAAGAATTCCGTAATCTTATATTTAGGTATAAATTTGATTTTCTTGTATATACACATTTAGCAATCGACATCGAAGTGCATTAAAATCATTAGTTTAACATACTTAAGTTAATTAACCTTCTTTAACGTATTGATGTTGATATAAAGCCATGGCGGCATAACGGCAGTGCATTTAGAAGAATTCCGTAATCTTATGTTTAGGTATAAATTCGATTTTCTTGTATATACACATTTAGCAAGCGATATCGAAATGCTTCAAATCATTAGTTTAACACATTTAAGTTAATTAACCTTCTTTAACGTATTGAAGTTGACATAAAGCCATGGCGGCGTTATGACAGTACATTTGGAAGAATTCCGTAGTCTTATATTTAGGTATAAACTCGATTTTCTTGTATATATGCATTAAGCAATCGATATCGAAATGCTTCAAATCATTAGTTTAACATTGCGATTATAGCCGAGTCAAAACCAGCGCACCAGTAGTTTCTTCTCTTCGCTACGTGGCGCCAATTGGATATTCCAAGCGAGGCCAGGTCCTTCTCCACTTGATCCTTCCAACGGAGTGGAGGTCTTCCTCTTCCTCTGCTTCCCGCGGCGGGTACTGCGTCGAATACTTTCAGAGCTGGAGTGTTTTCATCCATCCGGACAACATGACCTAGCCAGCGTAGCCGCTGTCTTTTATATCGCTGAGCTATGTCAATGTCGTCGTATAACTCGTACAGCTCATCGTTCCATCGAATGCGATATTCGCCGTGGCCAACGCGCAAAGGACCATAAATCTTTCGCAGAACTTTTCTCTCGAAAACTCGCAACGTCGACTCATCCGTTGTTGACATCGTCCAAGCAGCACCATATAGCAGGACGGAAATTAATAAATTATGAGTGACTTATAGAGTTTGGTTTTTGTTTGTCGAGAGAGGACTTTGCTTCTCAATTGCCTGTTGGTAAGAGTTATCCTGCGTTGGATTTCTAGGCTGACATTGTTGGTGTTGTTTACGCTGGTTCCAAGATAGACGAAATTATCTACAACTCCAAAGTTATGACTGTCAACAGTGACGTGAGTGCCAAGTCGCGAATGCGACGACTGTTTGTTTGATGACAGGAGATATTTCGTCTTGTCCTCGTTCACTGCCAGACCCATTTCTTTTGCTTCCTTGTCCAGCCCTGAGAAAGCAGAACTAACGGCGCGGGTGTTGAGGCCGATGATATCAATATCATCGGCATACGCCAGCAGTTGTATACTCTTATAGAAGATGGTACCTTCTCTGTTGAGTTCTGCAGCTCGAACTATTTTCTCCAGAAGCAGGTTGAAAAAGTCGCACGATAGGGAATCGCCTTGTCTGAAACCTCGTTTGGTATCGAGCGGCTCGGAGAGGTCCTTCCCGATTCTGACGGAGCTTTTCGTGTTGCTCAACGTCAGCTTACACAGCCGTATTAGTTTTGCGGGGATATCAAATTCAGACATCGCGGCATAAAGGCAGCTCCTTTTCGTGCTGTCGAAAGCAGCTTTGAAATCGACGAAGAGGTGGTGGTTGTCGATTCTCCTTTCACGGGTCTGTTCCAAGATTTGGCGCATCGTGAATATCTGGTCGGTTGTTGATTTACCAGGTCTAAAGCCACACTGATAAGGTCCAATCAGTTTGTTGACGGTGGGCTTTAATCTTTCACACAATACGCTCGACAGAACCTTATATGCGATGTTGAGGAGGCTAATCCCACGGTAGTTGGCGCAGATTGTGGGGTCTCCTTTTTTGTGGATTGGGCATAGCACACTTAAATTCCAATCGTTTGGCATACTTTCGTCCGACCATGTTTTCAAAGAAGCTGATGCGTGCGCCTTGTCAGCTCTTCGCCGCAGTGTTTGAATAGCTCGGCCGGAAATCCATCGGCCCCTGCCGCTTTGTTGTTTTTCAGGCGGGCAATTGCTATTCGAACTTCTTCATGGTCGGGCAATGGAACGTCTGCTCCATCGTCATCGATTGGGGTATCGGGTTTGTTTTCTCCTGGTGTTGCGAGTTCACTGCCATTCAGTAGGCTGGAGAGGTGTTTCCTCCATAATTTAAGTTTGCTCTGGGCATCGGTAACTAAATCACCTTTGGGGGTTCTACAAGAGTATGCTCCGGTTTTGTAACCTTCTGTAAGCCATCTTTTAGTAGAATTTTCGAGCATTACCCCTGTCGGCCAGCTTATCAAGCTCTTCGTACTCACGCATTTCGGCCTCTTTCTTTTTCTGTCTGCAAATGCGTCTTGCTTCCCTCTTCAACTCTCGGTATCTATCCCATCCCGCACGTGTTGTGGTCGATCGTAACGTTGCGAGGTAGGCAGCCTGTTTTCTCTCCGCTGCGACACGGCACTCCTCGTCGTACCAGCTGTTCCTTTGCACCTTCCGAAAACCAATGGTTGCGGTTGCAGCTGTACGTAAGGATTTTGAAATGCCGTCCCACAGTTCCCTTATACCGAGTTGTTGACGAGTGCTCTCAGAGAGCAGGAGTGCAAGCCGAGTTGAAAAACGTTCGGCTGTCTGTTGTGATTGCAGCTTCTCGACGTCGAACCATCCTTGTGTTTGTTGGCGTGCGTTTTTGGCTGCACAGAGGCGGGTGCGGATTTTGGCTGCAACAATATAGTGGTCCGAGTCGATGTTAGGACCTCGGAGCGCACGTCCGTCTTCCGTCTATCACAACATGATCGATCTGGTTGGTGGTTTTTCGATCCGGAGACAGCCAGGTAGCTTGATGTATCTTCTTATGCTGGAATCTAGTACTACAGATAACCATATTTCGGGCCCCGGCGAAGTCGATCAGCCTCAACCCATTTGGGGATGTTTCCTCGTAGAGGCTGAATTTACCGACCGTAGTGCCAAAGATACCTTCTTTGCCCACCCTGGCATTGAAGTCGCCAAGCACGATTTTGACATCGTGGCGGGGGCATCTCTCATAAGTGCGCCCCAAGCACTCACAAAAGGCATCTTTGGTCACATCGTTCTTCTCTTCCGTCGGGGCGTGGGCGCAAATCAGCGATATGTTGAAGAACCTCGCTTTAATGCGGATTGTGGCTAGACGTTCATTCTCCGGAGTGAATGATAGTACCCGGCGACGGAGTCTCTCTCCCACCACAAATCCAACACCAAATTTGCGCTCCTTTATATGGCCACTGCGGTAAATGTCACAAGGACCTCCTCGTCTCTGTCCTTGTCCCGTCCATCGCATTTCTTGGACGGCGGTGATGTCAGCCTATATCTTTACGAGGACAGCTGGGCAGCGGCACCTTCCCAGTTAAGGGACCGGATATTCCAGGTGCATGCCCTCAAATCATAGCCCTTAATTCGTTTGCCATGGTCGTCATCAGAAGGGGGGTCACTTATACGAGGCTGTCGTTTGTTTTTCATTGGGCGTGTTTTTTTACGTGGCGGGTCCCAAACCCAGCGCACAACCCTAAGTAGGGAGTATTTCGCCTTCTCACTTTAGCTCGCCTTCAAACGGATGTTCTTAGGCTACCCAGAGGATACTTGGTCAAAGACCGGAAGTCGTGAGCTGCTTGAGTCATATGTAAAAGAATCGTTTCTGGCCACTACCAAGTGAATGGCGATCAGAGAACGTTCCTCACTTGCGTGAACTTCTACACATGACTCCATGCTTTAAAATATTTAAGTTAACTAGCCTACTTTATCGTACTGAAGTTTACATAAAGCCTTAACGGTATAACGGCAGTGCATTTAGAAGAATTTCTTAATCTTATATTTAGGTATAAAGTCGATTTTCTTGTATATACACATTTCGCAATCGTATTTGAAATGCTTCAAATCTTTTGTTTAACATACTTAAGTTAATAATCTTTCTTTATCGAACTGAAGATAACATAAAGCCATAAAGGCATAACGGCAGTGCATTTGGAAGAATTCCGTAAATGCTTCAAATCATTAGTTCAATATATTTAAGTTAATTAACCTTCTTTACCTTACTGAAGTTTACATAAAGCCTTAACGGTATAACGGCAGTGCATTTGGAAGAATTCCGTAATCTTATATTTAGGTATAAAGTCAATTTTTTTAACTATACACATTTAGCAATCGATATCGAAATGCTTCAAATCATTAGTTTAGCATATTTAAGTTAGTTGAGCTTCTTTATCTTACTGAAGTCTACAAAAACCTTAACGGCATGACGGCAGTGCATTAAGAAGAATACGTAATCTTATATTAGCTTAAAAGTCGATTTTCTTGTATATACACATTTAGCAATCGATATCGAAATGCTTCAAATCATTAGTTTAACATATTTAAGTTAAATAAAACTTCTTTAACGCCACTGAAGTTTGCATAAATTTCATGCGGCATAACGGCAGTGCATTTAGAAGAATTTCGTAATCTTATATTAAGTAAAAAGTGGATTTTCTTGTAAATACACATTTAGTAATCGATATCGAAATGCTTCAAATCATTAGTTTAACATATTTAAGTTAATAACCTTCTTTATCTTACTGAAGTTTACATAAAGCCTTACCGGTATAACGGCAGTGCATTTGGAAGAATTCCGTAATCTTATATTTAGGTAAAAAGTTGATTTTGTTGTATATACACATTTAGTAATCGATATCAAAAATGCTTCAAATCATTAGTTTAACATGTTTAAGTTAATAACCTTCTTTATCGTATTGAAGTTGATATAAAGCCATAGAGGCATAACGGCAGTGCATTTGGAAGAATTCCGCAATCTTATATTTAGGTATACAAATTCTGTATATATGCATTAAGCAATCGATTCGAATGTTCAAAGAACTGTATTTAACATATCTAAAGTTAACAAACCTTCAACATGAAGTTTAACATAAAGCCTTAAAGGTATAACGGCAGTGCATTTGGAAGAATTCCGTTAATCTTATATTTAGGTATAAAGTCGATTTTTTGTATATACACATTTAGCAACTCGATATCGAAATGCTTCAAATCATTAGTTTAACATATTTAAGTTAGTTGAAACGCTTCTTTAACTAACTGAAGTTGCAAAACATGGACGGCATGAACGGCAGTGCATTTAGAAGAATGCGTAATCTTGTATTTGGTTATAAATCGATTTTCTTGTATATACACATTTAGCAAGCGATATCGAAATGCTTCAAATCATTAGTTTAACATATTTAAGTAAATAAACCTTCTTTAACGAATTGAAGTTGCATAAGATCATGGCGGCATTAACAGTCATTTGAAGAATTTCGTAATCTTATATTAAGTAAAAGGGCTTTTCTTGTAAATACATTTAGCAATCGATATCGAAATGCTTCAAATCATTAGTTTAACATATTTAAGTTAATAACCTACTTTATCTTACTGAAGTTTACATAAAGCCTTACCGGTATAACGGCAGTGCATTTGAAGATTCCGTAAAATTTGGTAAAAATTGATTTTGTGAATACACATTAGAATCGATATCAAAATTTAAATCATTATTTAACAGTTAAGTTATTAACCTTCTTACGTTTGAAGTAAAAACCATGGCGGCATAACGCGTACATTTGGAAGAATTCCCAATCTTATATTTAGGTATAAAGTCAAATTTCTTGTATATATGCATTAAGCAATCGATTTCGAAATGCTTCAAATAACTGATTTAACATATTAAAGTTAACAAACCTTCTTTAACGAACTGAAGTTAACATAAAGCCATAAAGGCATAACGGCAGTGCATTTAGAAGAATTCCGTTATCTTATATTTAGGTATAAAGTCGATTTTCTTGTATATACACATTTAGCCTCGATATCAAAATGCTTCAAATCATTAGTTTAACATATTTAAGTTAATAAACCTTCTTTAACGAACTGAAGTTGGCATAAAGTCATGGCGGCATAACGGCAGTGCATTTAGAAGAATTCCGTAATCTTATGTTTAGGTATAAATTCGATTTTCTTGTATATACACATTTAGCAAGCGATATCGAAATGCTTCAAATCATTAGTTTAACATATTTAAGTTAATTAACCTTCTTTAACGTATTGAAGTGTACATAACGCCATGGCGGCGTTATGACAGTACATTTGGAAGAATTCCGTAGTCTTATATTTAGGTATAAGGTCGCTTTTCGTGTATATATGCATTAAGCAATCGATATCGAAATGCTTCAAATCATTAGTTTAACATATTTAAGTTAATTAGCCTACTTTATCGTACTGAAGTTTACATAAAGCCTTAACGGTATAACGGCAGTGCATTTAGAAGAATTTCTTAATCTTATATTTAGGTATAAAGTCGATTTTCTTGTATATACACATTTCGCAATCGTATTTGAAATGCTTCAAATCTTTTGTTTAACATATTTAAGTTAATAAACCTTCTTTAACGAACTGAAGTTTACATAAAGCCTTGGCGGCATAACGGCAGTGCATTTGGAAGAATTCTGTAAATGCTTCAAATCATTAGTTCAATTTATTTAAGTTAATTAACCTTCTTTACCTTACTGAAGTTTACATGAAGCCTTAACGGTATAACGGCAGTGCATTTGGAAGAATTCCGTAATCTTATATTTAGGTATAAAGTCAATTTTGTTAAATATACACATTTAGCAATCTATATCGAAATGCTTCAAATCATTAGTTTAACATATTTAAGTTAATAAAACTTCTTTAACGAACTGAACTTGGCATAAAGTCATGGCGGCAAAACGGCAGTGCATTTAGAAGAATTCCGTAATCTTACATTAAGTAAAAAGTCGATTTTCTTGTATATACACATTTAGCAATCGCTATCGAAATGCTTCAAATCATTAGTTTAACATATTTAAGTTAATAAACCTTCTTTATCTTACTGTTCAAAATTGAACATGTTCGTTGCTGCCAAAGCACGGACAACAATATTATATTTAAACCTATTATGTTATGTTAAATAAGATAAGAATTAATCTTACTATTGATACAGTCCACTAATATTAGATATTTATGTTCAAATATATTGAACATACACACATATACATAAACATACTTAAAATGCATTGTCATGCAAAACAATAGCATTCAATAGACAATAACACAAACATTACTAAGATTAAGATGTTTGCATATGATGGCCCATGGATTCTTAGAATACATTTTAGCAGCCGCTTGTAAATGTACTCACATTAAAACAAATCCAAGGTCACATAACATATGCACTAGAAAACAATACACTACCAGGTAGCATAAACAATGTGCTGCATACATATGAACACACACATATACATATACTAAGTTATTTAGGATACTTTGAAAAATAGTATATAAGGTTTCCAAATTTATAAATAAAATCAGAATGAAATATTCTCAGCTCGACTAAAGAAAGTTGTTTAATTCCCCCCACCAGTTGTAAGGATTATCTAAAACCTTTGTTGAGTTAGTTTGATCTTACAAATCAAACAGTTTGATATAATTCAAACATTTGGTCCTTCGAGTAAAAAAAGAGCTGAACCAAGTTAAAAAAAGAAAAAAATGCTATTTATAAAAATACAGGCAAATCAAAAAATATATAAAGCATTGAAAAGAAATTGTAAGACGGGTTAATATTCCCGCGTATTTATATAATCACATAAGCCGTTTTAGTACGAAACTAAACGCTGTGTTAAAAACTGTTATTTAAAAAAAAAATATTCAACGGCTGTGAATCGAGGCACAGCAAGGTCAACCGGACGACCAAAACAATCACCTCCAACGATTTTTTTTTTAAGAATAAGAACAGTTTAATAAATAAAATAATAATTAAAAATGTCGAACACTGCGGACATGTTGCAGCGCCATTTCAGCACGGTGCGATCAAAATAAATTAGAGGATGTTCAGATACTATGGAGCGAATTCCACAGCAACCATGTAAACTTGGCAGGGAAAGTAGCACCGAATCATGAATACTACACCAAAAAAGTGTACGAAGAATTGCGGCAGAAATGCGAAGCCGCACATGGTAGAGCCGAGGAGCTCAAAATGGAACGCGCAACCCAAGAAATGGAAATAGGAGCAAGATCAATGAACCCAACAGATAAAATAATAGATTGTATAGAGCAGGCAATTGAAAGAAGATCGGAGAGAATTCAATCTGCAATTGCAGAGGCAAAGATAAATATAAATAATAAAGACGAAACTGAAATTGAAAGATACGAAGAACGTCTCAAGAATTTATGGAGCTGCATGCAGAAAGATATCGACGAATTGTCGATAAAGTACAATAAGCCATCTTATATGTACGAATTTGAAGATCTTTCCTTTGAAGTCAGCGCTACTTTGCGGTTATTAAAAAAACAAAAGCAAAGCGACATTATAAAAACGGAAAAATTAGAATTACCGAAAATAGAGTTGCCAAAATTCTCAGGCGAATTCCGAGAATGGCAACCATTTAAGGAGCTCTTCGAGGAGTATGTCCATAATAATAAGGACATAAGTGACTCCAAAAAGATGAGCTATTTGAAATCTTGTATTCAAGGAGATGCTAGATTAATGGTTAGTCACCTGATAACGGGATCAGGTGCAAATTACGACACTGCGTGGGAATTGCTGACACGTAGATATGATAACACACGCAAACAATTTAACGACAATATCGAGAGGCTGGTAGAAATACCACAACTGATGGATGAGTCAGCATATAAAATGAAAAAATTTTTAGATGTAACAAATGAATGCATCAGTATAATAAGGAGTAAAGGATCATTAGAGGATGTTTTAGCATAGCTAGTGTTAAGAAAATTTTCGAAACAATTACTTCGAGAATACGAAAATACCGTTCGTAAACCGAATGATATACAAAATTTGTCAGAAGTAATTTCATTTCTGGAACATCAGTATAGTACTCAGAATTCCATGCAAGAGTCACAAAGATATTTATCTCGAGGAGTAAACTCACAACAACAAAATAAATTTTACAATTCCGCAACCGAAACAAATAAATCATTAGGAAAGACAAGTTTTCGTCAAAGTTGTAAAAGTTGCCAAATGCAAGGGCATGACATACTTCGATGCGATAAATTCCAAAAATTAAATGTCGAACGGCGATTAGAAGTAGTGCACAAAAATCAATTATGCTTTAAATGTTTAGGACAACACACAACGAAAAGTTGTTTCAGGACTTGGAAATGTATGGTATGCGACAAATCACACAATACCTTGCTACATGAAGACAAACCAAGTCAAAAAATATCATCAAATATGACTAAACAGAAAGGAGAAGACACATTTTTAGCAACAGCAATAATAATAGTGATAACGCCAAAAGGAGAGCTGGAATTAAGAGCCTTAATTGATAGTGGTTCTCAGAAAACTCTAATTTCTGAGGAAGGAGTTCAAATGTTAGGGTTACCGAAAATAAAGGTAACCACCGAAATAAGCGGCGTCTCAGCGGAATGCGTAGAAGTTTCACGGCATAAGGTACGACTCGAAATAAAACCTAGATTTAATAGCAAGTTTCTAGCAGAAACCGAAGCTCTGGTGTTATCTAAACTACATAAAGCACTTCCAATAAAAAAATTTGAAAAGAAGGCGTATATATGGAAGAATAAACGACTAGCGGATCCAAACTCCAACAAACCAAGTCGCATTGATGTAGTAATTGGAGCTGATTTGTATCCAAAAATAATGAAAAAAGGTATAATTAAAGCTGATGGATTACTAGGACAAGCCACAATGCTGGGTTGGATTGTGTCTGGTAATATTGAAAGATCCAGAAGCAATGAAATAGTAGCAGCTATGACAACCTTTAAACTGGATGATTTAGAAAGATTTTGGGAAATGGAAAAGGATGAAGAGGAGCCTACTCCAGAAGATACCATATGTGAACAAAATTTTATTAAAACGACAACACGTGATTCAACAGATGGCAGATTTATAGTAGCCATTCCGTTTAAAAAGGAGAAAAAGCTTGGAGAATCTAGGAAGACAGCAGTCGCACGGTTAATGAGTATGGAAAGGAAATTTGAAACAAGAAAAGATTTAAAAGACGACCACACAGAGTTCATGCGGGAATATCAAAAGATGGGACATGTGAAGGAAGTTGAAAAGATGGGTCAAGGTAAATATTACTTGCCCCATCAAGCTGTAATTAAAAAAGAAAGCACCACAACAAAACTAAGAGTGGTCTTTGACGCATCGGCAAAAACTACAAATGGTCACAGTTTGAATGACGTAATGCTAATCGGGCCAAGATTACAGAAAGATATTGTAGATATCATTATAAAGTGGCGTATGTGGCGTTATGTAATGACTGCTGATGTCGAAAAGATGTATCGGCAAATAAAAGTCAGAGAGGAAGATCAGGAATATCAGTATATTCTATGGAGAGAAAGTCCTCAAGAGAAAATAAAAGAATTCAAACTTACAACAGTGACATATGGTACAGCAGCAGCACCATTTTTAGCAGTGAGAACGTTACAAGAGATTGGTAACATTTACTGTAAAGATGATAAAAACGTGCATGACATCATTAATAACGATTTTTATATGGACGATCTCATGACAGGCGGTCATACTATTCAGGAATGTAAAGAATTGTGAGAGAAATTGGTACAAGCTTTACAGAGTGCAGGATTTCATTTAAGAAAATGGTTATCAAATAGTTCCGAAATAATTGATAATCGTACACGGGAAGATAATCAAATTATTCAAATCGAAGAAACGGATTCAGTAAAAACATTGGGGTTACAATGGGAACCAAAACGTGACCTATTTAAATTTAAAGCAGCAACTCAACAGGTGAAAAAAATTACAAAACGAACTATACTATCACAATTGGCAAAAATATTTGACCCGCTTGGTTGGCTTGCACCAGTAACAATTGTTGGTAGATGTTTCATGCAAAAACTTTGGTCTACAGGTGGATCTTGGGACGAGTCGTTAAATAAAGAGTTAGAAGAAGAATGGCTGAAATTCGCTAAACAATTAGATATATTAGATAAAATAACTATTCCACGCTGGATCGGTACAAATAATACCACTAGTTTGGAATTGCATGCGTTTGGAGACGCATCTGACAAAGCATATGCAGCAGTAATTTATGCAAAAGTGGGGCAGCAAGTAACACTGTTGCTTGCCAAAAGCAAAGTAAATCCTATTAAAAATAGGAAAATAATACCCAAATTGGAACTTTGCGGTGCACATCTATTGGCTAATATATTAAAAAGAGTCAAGAAGACATTGAACTTACAGTGTAAAATTTATGCATGGAGTGATTCGATGGTTACATTGGCATGGATTCAAAACAAAAACAACAAAGAGAAGTTTGTACGCACCAGGGTAAACGATATAAATGAGATGATTCCAGAAGCTGAATGGAAGTATGTAAAATCAAGTGAAAATCCAGCAGATATTGCATCAAGAGGGACATCACCTGAAAAATTACTACAACACAGTTTATGGTGGCAAGGACCGTCATGGCTTCAATTAAATGCAGATCATTGGCCGAAAAAAGTAGAAGAAAAAATAGTTACTACAACCACAATAACGGAAGAGAAAGGCCTTTTCCCAATACTACAAAAAATTTCAGACCTTGGAAAACTAATTAGAGTGATGGCATACGTGATGCGATTCACAAATAAACTTCGAAGAAAAACGATAACAACAGATTATTTAACAGTAGACGAGCTGCAATTGGCAAAGAAGAAAGTAATTAAAATACAACAAAATTTTGATTTTTATGATGAAATACGACAATTAAGAAACGGCAAGGTGTGGGATAGAAAAACAAATTATCAACTGTCGGGGTGATCGACGTGAGTTTGCCGGTGTGCCAAATAAAATAAAAACTATTAGAATTCGGGTAATTAACAATTCAATTTGTGTATTTGAGGGTGTGTAATATATGTATATGTATGTTAGTATATACAAGTGTGTGGGTATGTGTGGATATATACTTACATATAATTTGGGTTATATGAAATAAGTATAAATATAATTCGTATATAACTTAAGGGGTAAATTATAAGTATAATACAATATAAATTTTAAATAAAACCTGATGTGGTCACTAATTCCCGCGTTGATTCTCAAAGGTTCTGCTGCTGTTGTTGCTGCTAATACTGCTGCTGATGTATGATTTTGTTGCTGCTGCTGATATTGCTGCTGGTTTTGGCGCCTGTATATGTCCGTCCGCTCTGGTGATTTGTTTTATTTTGTCTTTTTGTTTCGTTGGGTATTTCGCTGTTATGTTGGCGCTGCTGGGTGTTTTTTGCATTGTCCTCTAATTCGTATTTAGACGAGTTAGGAGGACAATGCAGGGATGTGTTCATTTGGTATGAACTTCCCGGCCGCCTTGCAGTGTCTGCGAATAAAAAGATTTTTTAGATCTATTTTGAATTGGGTAAATGAGTATTGTTATCAACGGGTTGGAGGTATACTTTTGGGTTTAAATCGCACAAGCACCGGTTAGAGTCCAACCGAGTGCGGTGTTTTGTGCGATCACGGTGCTGTTATCGGGGTTGAATAGTCCGGGTTTCATCAATCTTGGGTAGATGTCAGCTCCCAGTTCCAACATGATTTTATCGTCTTTCCAGAATGTAGGGTCGGCTAGGACTAAGTGGTCGAACTTCTTAATGATTTCGCCACTTAAGTCACGATTATAGGGTCGGGTCGGTAAATCGTACGTCAATAGGCAGTTAACTTCGACATGCCAGTCGGAATCAGTTAACGATCATATGACGACTTTACATATACGATGTGAGTCGAGGTACGTTTTTGGTAACCGCAATCTCTGCACCAGTTCTGATGCAATTACAGTCACTTTTCGGGTCGGGTTGACTATGGCTCGTATTTTGTTCCATTTGCCATCGTGTTTAATTTTGACCATGACTGTTGGTGTGAGGGTCGGCTTGGCCAGTAACGTGGGTAGATCCTCTTGTCTATGTAATCGTTCTTCGC